>APFE030449438.1:0-45201 GCA_000404065.3 Pinus taeda | reverse complement strand
GAATACAAATGACAAAACCTCCTTTCTATATATAGGAGTCTAAGGAGTCACAATATAATCCAGCCGACCTAACAATAATAATATAAAGCCACAAAAATAATAATAGAGGGATTCTATGGGGCACAGAAATAACAATATGTGGGTAATAGGGGCATAACAATATAAATAAGGGGTATAACTACCATAGTAATGGGGTAATCACTAGTATTATAGGGACCCAACACAGAATGAATGAGTTCAAGATTTCTATGTGCTCTAGAATGAGAATCATGAAAAGAAGGTTTGTTTTGATTTCCTAAGATACAAGCATCACATTGCTTAAGTTTCCTAGGAATTGTAGGAAAACCAACAACACAATTTTTCTTCAACAAACGGAGGTTATCATAGTTCAAGTCTCCAAATATAGAATGCCATAAAACATTTAATAGAAATGTACCTTCATCATGGTGAGAAATGTATGAGAATTTTTGTGCATGAGAAGATGTTCCTTGTAGCTTCAGAAGTATTTCTTCTTCTATCCCCATCATGACAAGTGAGTGATCTGATTCTATTTTGACCTTAACCTTGCCAACAAATATCTGAATGGAGTGTCCTTTTTGGTGAATGTGAACCAAATACAACAAGTTTCTACTCAAATCTTGGAGGTATAGGTAGAAGAAAGCTTGGAAGACCAGGCAGTTTGAGCCTAATGGTGCCAAGCCATTATGGCTTGAGTTTTGACTTGTCTGCAAAGTATTCTACTCCATCAACATTGTCAGTGAATTCTTTAAAGAAATATCTCTCGAAAGTCATGTGGAAAGTTCCTCTTGAATCAAGAAACCATCATGTTTCCATGAAGCAAGTGAAGCATTGAATAAGTCTTCAAGTAGTCCAATGTTGTAATGCAACATAACATAATGAGCGGAATTGGATGGTTACCTTTCCCTTTGTCAGTTGTTTTACCATTCCCTTCATTTCCTTCCTAATCAATTTGGTCCCAAGGAAACTTACAAATGGAATCATCATGCCCATCTCTATTGCATTGTATGCACTAAATATTAGATGTTTCTCCTTGGAATTGTCTTCCTCCCTGCGTCTATAATTCCTCCTTCCTCTTCCTCTTTGGACACCTCTTCCTCTAGAAGAATCTTGTGCATGATTCTTATCCTTCTCTACAAGGCACAGAGCTTCTTTAGTAGACTGAGGATTTTCTTCTTCCAGAAATCCTTCTCTCTTTCAACAAATTTCTTCTCAAGGGAGTGAAAGGTAATCTCTTTAAGGTTAGGACTTGCTTGTAATGAATCAAGATAATCTGAATAGGTGGGATATAGTACCTTGACATAAGATATGAGGGGAATATCTATTTCAACACCAGTGGCTTTTATGTCATGCATAATCGATCTTACTTCTGATGTTAAGGGAAGAGGTTCATCATTTTTTAACTCAAGACTGAACAATTTGATCATCAATTGAAAACCTTCAAATTCAGAGTGTGAGTCATACAATTCCTTCAACTTCTTTAAGGCTTCAAAAGCATTTGAAAATGGAGAAATATGGTGACTCACCTCTTCATTTACTAACATTGCAATGAAGCCATATCCTTTGTTTTTCTTGTTTTCCCAAATGGAAATCTCCTTATCCGAAGTGGGTTTTTCAGGTGCATTGTCTTCATCTCCTTCACAAACCCCTTTCCACAACTCATTGAAAATGAGATTGTGTTTTATTTTCCATGACCACTCAGGATAATTCTCTTTTCTAGTGAGAACTACTCCCACAATAGATATGCATTAATGCATCATCAAAAACAAAATCATTACAACTTTACCTGGTGCCTTCTATTTAAGTAATGGGTTAATTAATATGTGAATTACATACCTTCATTCTTTATTATGCAAATATGACTTATATAATGGTTCTTTCCCTACCATATAACCATTCCATACCATATATCCATTAAAAAAAAGAGCTCAATGTAAATGCATCACATTATATATATATATATATATTCACTCATTTCAAAATCTTAATGATTATATATATCCTTCCACAGTGTTCAAAAATCGGCTAACACATAGTTAATTTTACCAATACCAAATGCAAACCTTTAAAAATTCAATGTAACATAATAGGAGTTATGCATGGAGACTACACATCATTTTGTATTCCTTTAACCTTAAAATACTTAAACAATGATTCAGCTCAGGTTCGGGTTCAATGCAAAAGTAGCAATGATCAATTCATATTTCATAACGTCTATAAAAAAATGCAACAATGGTCAGTGTTGCACTCTTTGTTCCAGCGTCAATTCAATCCAATGACAATTCTTTTCCCTTCAACCAACGTAGGAACCAAGCATTCTATTCAATGTATCGGCTTCATTGGAATATGTTGTACTGCCCAAGCTTGAACTCAGTCATTAAAACAAAACAACCAACACATTGCAAACTTCAAAGAATTTAAAAGCATACCATCTCTTTCCAGTGTTCAATTTAATGTAATCAACATTCACCATGGTTCTAAGAGTGGCCAACCCAAGTTCATTGTTTAGATTCATCTCCTAAGATCTCAGTGAATATTAAGAGCCCATAAGCATTTTCTATCGATGTGCGATGGGCCTCCACAAATGTATCGAATATTGCCTTATAACGTATTTACTATGACTATCAACAGTCCTCAACGGAAAAATAATGAATAGTGAGGAGATAGAGCATTTAGTGCACAACACAGGGAATCAAAGACATATTTTTTGTCAAGGGAGAAAGAAGTTGCAAGGAGCATAAAACTAAAAATAAGGGCTAGCTTTGATACCATGTCATGCCAGGAGGTAACTCCACTTATTGAATTGTGTTTTTCATTAAGATGGAGCATTAATATAGAAATGGAGAGGGAGAATATTGGTTTTCATATCCCAATGTCTCTTTATCTTCCAATTGTCTTTATTTTTCTATTTACAATATTTACATGGATTTACCTAATCCCAAAAATTAGGTGTCAATAGGTTGCAACCACACACATGCAAGCCTATGCCTGCAGTTGGATGGTTTCATCCAAATGGACATCTCTATATCTGTTGTTGGAACCTAGGGTTTGATTTTGATAGTTGTCTGCAATTGACCACAGATTTTGATAGTTTATGACAATTGACAATAGGCTTCTAAATCAGGGTTTTTTTATTATTAGCATTGTCGAGTTCATCTCTTGGATGTTATTTAGCTAATTAGCTATATAATTTTGTGGTTGAAGGTATGGATCATTGTACTCTCTCTTCGCTAAAACATTCAATGACAATCTAATAAGAAGAATAATTTGAGAGGGTTTCCCCCCTTGTGGGGTTTTCCCCTAGTCTATGACAAATCCTAGTGTCTTTATGTGTGAATGATTTTCTTCTATTATTACTTGATTTTCTATTGCATTGATGATGATATTTTTGTTTCTATATAGTAGCATATGTTTTTGAATAATGTTATGATGATATGGGGTGAATACAATGTGTAAATAATGAAATGAAATTATCTAAAGAAAATAACAATATAACCCTAAGAAAAATTAACATGGTATCAGAGTTGGGTTGAAGAAAAGTCATTGAGATCACCCTTGTTAAGACAACATTGATGAGAACAAAAGAAGCTCATGAGGAGACCTAAAACAATACTAGGGTTTGGAGGAATCCTAAGGAAATTTGGTTATTAGGGTTTGACAAATATCATGAGGTTAGGGTTTAGATGAATCCTTGGGAAAAGGGCTTGAGTTTTTTAGTTTTGAATCCTTAACATGATCAATGAGAAGTTTCTCTATCACTTATGATAGCTTTAATATAACCCTAGATGGGATGGCCTCAATTAGGCTTGGTTGTTGATGAGGATGATGAAATCATTGAAGGAAACATTGTTACATAGATAATGGATAGTACTAACTCTTGAAGCTGGTTCAAGGGGGAGATGGTCACTTATCATTGAAATATAAGTACCTTTTAGATTTATGTTAATTATTTGCAATACTATTCTTGCTTAGATTAATTGTTTTGATCATTTCTTATACTTTATGCATCAATATTTGAGCATCTAATAACCTTTAGATGAGATGTGATAAGTATATATTTTTGAGGATCATATAAGCTGCAAGAAAGGAGAGATAGTGTAGGTAGAAAGAATTTGGTTGTACCTGATGAAATGTTTTCAAAGTGGAATATGAAAAATGCAGTTACCAATAACAAATAAGAGTTGCAAGTTATATAAGCATCTGAATACTATAAGTATTATGATAGACAAGTTGATGTTTTGAATGATGATGACTTAAGTGGCTTCCTATTTAGAGGGATAAACTCTCCATGAGATCTCAACACCTATTATTATTTTAAAATAAGACACTTAACTTTTGAAGGAAGAATTATGGTCATGAATCACCATCTGATTTTGTTGAAGAGGTTTTGGCAAGTTATGATCTTAGTAGAGAAGGTTTCTCCTATTCCAAGCCCTAGTTGACAGGAGAAAGGCTTAAAGGTGTGATTATAATCCTCCCAGCCACATGGAAGAAGGCCTATGGGTGTGTTCGAGCTTGTAAGATACAGTAAATAAAATCCTATGCACGAGATCAAGAGCACAACAGGAGTATGATAGACCTACATACATGGAGCAGATGATGGAGAGTTCTATGAGCAGGGAATTTTTTAAGATCTACATAATGTTTGTTTGATTATAGAGAATATGAATGAATTTTCTAATTTTTTGTTGATAAGGGAATGAAATATGCATACCAGTATGTTATTTACCTTGACTTGATCATTTTAGCTAGTATATGATAGTATTTGGTAACAGTTGCAAGGGCTTGACAAAATTTCACTTATTAACATGACTTAATATAAATGAGTAGAATTGGAATTTTGACATAATTCTTGACAATTCATATATTTCTTTATGTTTATGGATTGATTGAATTCACAATGATAATAAATTAAGATTTTGATTATATTTTTCAATAATGATCTACCTCGATGTGGCAAGAGAGTATGGGCATAGTGACTCTCAGTGATTAATACTGGTATTCAATATTGATAATGTATTTACATCATTCACATTTCCACAATGGTTGAAGTGTAAACAATTTTGATTCAATATGAAATTATTTTAAGGATATGACTTTTACTTGATGTATGGATTTATAATTAGTGACATAAATTATTCATATTACGTTCATGAGGATGACTTAATATTACTTGATGAAATTTGTTAACATGACAATCAAGAAGGTTGTAACCTGATATTTGGGTGCGATATCTACCTGGCTACTAGATGGAATAATTTGACAGTGATACTAGTAGTAACTTTAATAGTTTTGATATTAGTTTTGATTTGACATTTCAGGCTTAATATGTAGACTGAGTTAATTTGATTAAACAATACTAATTTGTTTGAGGCTGAGCATTTTGGATTCATCAGTATTATGTCTGCATAAAGCATTGTAAGGTTTGAAGTAAGCTTCCTGAGCATGGCATGTCCACATTGACAGTTACCTAGTGAAACATGGAATATTTGTTGATTCAAACCTCTAATTCAAAAGTGGTCCAAGGTATTCCTTTCATTTTGGTTTTATATGTTGACAATTTATTCTTTGTAGGTAACAAGCCTTTAATCATCAAATTAAGAGGGAGTTTGCCTCTCAAGTTGAGATGGAGGACCTTGGCATTATACACTACTTTTAAGATTGGGAGTTTGGAAAGGGAAAAGACATTGTGAATTTATTTGGCATGATTGAATACAAATCCTTGAAAACCCTAATGAAATTGAATTCCAAGAAGTTATATGGTTGAACCTAACTTGGCAATTGATAGCTGATTGAGGCATTGACGTTACTTGTAACACCCATCTAGATATATGTTTTGCAAAAAACAACATGGGTTAATTCATCATTGAGCCACTTCATACACATTGGGTTTCCACCAAGCACATTTTTGAGATAATTTCATGGGATGATCAATCTTGGTATGAGATATATTTCCAGGGATGTATGACTGCATAGATAAACTAATATTGATTGGGATGGAAAGAATTATTGATAAAAATAACACATCTCGGTGTTTCTTTAGCTTGGTATCTTCTATGACATTTTCGATGAGGAGGAAATAGAATTTTGTAGCTTTAAGCATGACTCATATTAAGTACATTTTATGTAGCATGACTAGTTGCAGGGAAGTTTCATTGAGGAAGCTCTCCGGTGAGTTGTTTGAGTAGGTTATAGATATGATAGTGATACATTGCGATAATAAAGAGAAGTATCTGATTGGTAGAAAATCATGTATGTTGTTGAGACTAAAATATCTTCATCCATTGAGACAAGTTTTCTATATGAGACAAGATTATGCTTGTGGTTGTTGACTCTATGAGAGGGAGGATGAATAAGGTATCATTTTGCAACAAGTATTTATTATAACATAATATTTGATGTAATGTCCTGCATGAACAAGAAACCATAAGATTGTTTCTCTTGGTAATGTATGAGACAGTGTGATAGACCTATTCAGTGAGTTGTTTAAGCTAGTACTAGATATGAGCATATTGATATATTTCTTATCTACAGAGGGAAAGGTTGATTGAGAACACTGAGTTAGTTCTTCCTCTGTGTCTCAGATCCCAGGGTGATGAATTGAGATCTAGGGCTCATGTATTGAGGGATCTCTGGACAATAGGGTATCGCCCTTATCTTTCATCCATAGGGTGAAAGATGTAGCTCTGCTATCTTGGTCTGTGCAGATTATACCCTAGCTGGCATCATACCCACAATCTAGGCTTGTTGGGATTATCACTCCCCACCAACCAATAGGTTGAGAGAGCTTATGGGTGTTTGATCATTACCTTTGGTAAGTCGAGTATATCTCCCATGTTGGATTATGATGTAGGTGTTCTACCACTTGACTCTTGAGGGCCATTGCTGGGAATATCATTGTGAAATATGATGGTTATAATCCTTACCTTATGTAGCAAGCAGTATCTCACCCATTGATTGTAAAATGGGATGGTCGTAGTCCTTGCTTAGCAAGTGGTATCTCACCTATTCCTCAACATAGGGTGGAAGATGTGCTCCCCTATGAGATGACTTCGGGTGAGAGTGTCCCATAGGACCATCCTCATTATCATTGGATTGGATGTTAGGATGTGCACCCTAATGTGGTTCCAAGTTGATGAGGTCTCCCTGATGATAATCTCTCTAACCTTTCCCAAGTAGTAGCATTGGGCTCTCCACTGGCACTCATTCTAGGTGGTAGTGATGGCTCTACAATGAGTATAGGGTGGTAACTTGGAATCCCCTCCAACAATTCTTCTTCTTTTAGGTTGGAGAGTGTTCATCATTTGAGCAAAGATACAGAGAAAACAAATATTCGAGTAGGGATGAGAAGATATGAGAAGAGATGAGCATTGATGAACAAAGAAAACATTTGATGATGATGAGATACTTGTGATGAGACATATGTTGTAGTCAATAATCTCTCCCTAGCATAGATGAAATGTTAATTTTGGTAGCTCAAGGATAAAATACCTCATTTGGACAATCTTCCTCATCAAGGAAGAACCCTACTAGCCATTGGAAAAATTTAATTTAGTTAAGGAAAATATAATTCTAATTTGGAAGCCCACATGAACATGAAAGGACAAGTCATTCCAAAAGAAGAATCTTGTCACCCTTTGATGGCTATAAATAAAAGTCAAGATACCCTCATTTAGATATCATTGTCAAGCATTTTATTTTTCTCTCTTTCTTTTTTGGCTCGCGTAGGTCTAAGGTTGGTTTGTGGAAGTTGGTTCGCATAGGTTCAAAATTGTAGGGTCTAAAGCTTACATGTGTGATTAGGGCTTTAGATTCTCAGGCACAAGGTCATCACGTGATTTTGGTTGCAAACACATGCAAGCCTATGCCTGTGGTTGGAGGATTTCAGCTGCATGCACATCTCTCTCTTTCTGTGCGGTTAGAACCTAGGGTTTGAGTTTAATAGTTGACCGCAGTTGACTGTAGATTCTGAAAGTTGATGATAGTTGACCACAAGCTTTTGAATCATGGTTTTTGAGTGTTAGCATTGTTGGGTTCATCTCTTGGATGTTATTTAGTTTATTTTGATGGATAGTTTTGTGGCTGAAGATATGGATCATTGTACTCTCTCTTTTCTAAAGCATTCACTAACAATATAGTGAGAAGAAGAATTTGAAAGGCTTTTCTCCCTTGTGGGTCAGTTTTCCTCTGGTCTCAAACCCATCTTAGTGTCTCTATGTGTCAATGCTTTTCTTCTATTGGTCCTTTATCTCCCGATGCATTGATGATGATATTGTTCTTTCCATATAAATGCATATGATGTTATGGGGTAAATTAAATGTCTAAATAATGAAATGCAATTATATAAAATAAAGAATAATATATCCCTAAAAAAAATTACACTCATTCTTTAATAAATATATTTGATTCTTTATTGAAATGAGAAGGTGTTCAATCCGATGATCATAATATCTTCCTTGATACTTGACAAAATAGTCATGGTTATTGAAAGAAAACCCATTTTCTCAGTAGAATCTTTCAACACTATGATTATTCCACTAATTATTATATTCACACCAATGTTAAGTATAAACATATGTATATATTCACTGAGTCACACAACACCTACCTATTAATACTTCTTTACCAAGCCTTAATTCTAACCAAAGCAAGGAAATAAGCAGATTAACAAGTGTGTACATATACTTGTGAATATGTAAGCATTGAGGGATACATATAATTATTAGAGATGGAAAATCAAATATAAATCAACAAAAAGGGATGGTTTAGTGAATAAAACGAGTGGCAAATTAGTGACTCATCACCCATTCCTACTTCTAGTGGAAGTTATATCTATGTCAATATTTGGATTGTGGTATATAGAACCTTATCTTTAATATTATTTGAAATAATAGCTAGAAATTTAAAGCTTCCCTTGCAATGGACCCAAGGATTCTTTCCCAACCATATACCTCTCTCTTCACCTACCTTTTAAACAAGGAAATTTCCTATAAGAGGGGATCCCTTCATGGTTTTGTTTTTAGATAACTGAGACATTACTAAGAGACATTGATGGAGCTCTTAACCAATCCAACACAAATGCAAGGGATACATATTTATGTTTAAAAACTTGATAGCATGATCAATTTCCATTATCAACCTCAAAACATTATTTGTAGACAATGGTAAGAAAAACTAAATATGTCGTTGAGGCCCCAACATCCCATCTTCTTTGGGATTGTGAGTCTCTGTTATCCTAACTTCTTGACCATATGAACATGTAACCTTCTTAAGAAGCAACTATTTTCTTTTGGGAATAAAGGATAGTGACTTCCAATGTACCAGAATAGATTCAATAAATTATTTCAACATAGAGATTATTCCTCATCTAGAAAAATAGTTATTGCATAAGATAGTATTTATCCTCTTTTCAACTGTCACTATTAGCCACTCCCAATCTTGTTTAGTATAATCACTTGCTTTAATATAAAACCCAAAATACTTTAAGATTGTTTTCATGTTAATTTGTTTAAAGGAAAAAAATACATGTATTGAATTTGATGTCATTTTCATTGACCCCTAAAAATTATATAGTTGGATTTCTTATATTTATCAACGTCCTCTTATGGTAGCTAATAAATCACGAATCTATTTGAATTTTATAACATCTCTCCTTGATAGATTTGGAAACAAGATAATTACATCTATAAACAGTAAATGAACTTTGAATCGTGACCCCCTTCATAAACCATATTATTTTAGCATTGATTAATACCCTACTAATACTCTTTACAACTATGAGGAATAAAAGAGGGAAAGAGGGAATCTCTATCTCAAACCTAATGAAAATGAAACTAACTCAAAGAGATTACAGAAAAACACACAGAAAAAGAAGACACAAAATATTGGCTGAAAAAGGCTTCAACCTTAGGGATTCTGTCTCACATTTTCATTCATAAAATAATTGAATATAGTGTTACAAATAAATAGATGAGAGACAGTGTTCTCAAGATAGTGCGTGCTATCTTAGACACTTTTGGTTGAGATAATTTCTCCTTTGATTGAGATAATTTCTCACCAAACACACACCAATATAGGAGTTACCTAAACTAACTCCTATCTTAGAGTAACAACCCAAGAGTTAGGCACAAATTCCTAACTTGTAATATTTAATTAATTAATTTATTTATTTTTGGATTTATTGTTGCTTTATGAGAGAGGCTAACATTCCCCGCTTCAATGATAAATCCAAAATATGAACAAGGAACCATCTTCCAAGTTCTCATGTTGATCCTCAAAAACATTGCCTGAAAAAACCACCAAATCTGGATGCTGAAGAAACTGCAGTATGAAGAGACTGAGTCAGCTACATGATTGACTCATCTCAGAAGGATGCTTGACAACTCCATCATGTGCTAAGATGCAAAAGGATCCAACTTTCCTTTGCTTTAAAATAGCATCCGGTGTCCACTAACACAATTTGATGAATGCCCACTGGCATATTTGTTGATGATGATCACCCACTAGCTGAAGATGTCGAAAAACAACTCAATGTTGCTTTTGCTATGATGAAAGCTACTCACTGTTGCTTTGGCTGTCGATCGTCCACTGGTGAATTTGTTGATGCTCATTGCTAATGACAAATGCCCACTGGTTGATGAAGATGCCCACTAGCTGCTTCGCTGATGTTGTTGAGACTTTTCGTCTGACAACCACTTGTCAATTTCATTGACATTTTCCCCCCTTTGTCTGCTAAAAGGAGAGACAATCTTCTTCAAAATATATCTGTACTCCCCCCCTTCAGGTGTAGGAGAGTTTCACTGTTGTACTCCCTCGTTCAATTGCATGAGAGTACCATCATCAGTTCATTGCTGGTTGTACTATGTGTGATTGTAGTCGGTTGTAGAACTGAGATAACAATTTGACTATGGATGACCATTCCCAAGGATCGATCCATTCATAATGTATCTTCAATCTGGCTGATTTTTTTTGGGTGCAACATTTTTCTGAGGAACGATTGGGCTTGCCACAATGGCAACAAGGATGGAGATCAAAACATTGATCTTCCATATGACCGGTTCTTTGACAATGAGAACATTTCTGTTGGACATCAACTTCAGGTTACGTGCAATTCTGTTTGTCTGAAACTTTCTCAAAACCTACTGAGGTGAGTTGTTCAAGGAATCTTGCATTCACGAACTTAATTGGCTTGGAATAATCTGGGATATGTAATTTGGTGTCATCAGTGACATATCCTTAGCCTCGTCGATTCTTGTTATTTTGAATTTTTTCCCAGGGCTTGATGATGGGTTTGGAAGAAATTTTAACAGGAACAACCTCGACACTTGAAGCTATTGGGATGAATGTCTTATCATCTGGATGGTTCAAAGACTTAAAAGTATCACTCTTTTCTTGCAATTCATTCCTTTGAAGTTGCGACTCGAGTTGAAGAAACTCAATGGTTTCAT
The DNA here is from genome assembly GCA_000404065.3 of Pinus taeda. Classification (NCBI taxonomy): domain Eukaryota; kingdom Viridiplantae; phylum Streptophyta; class Pinopsida; order Pinales; family Pinaceae; genus Pinus; species Pinus taeda. Next base: position 33,736 of record APFE030449438.1, on the reverse strand, counting down.
GTGTTTGTCGTAGATGCCATGAAAGATCAGCAAGAGTTTCTTTGTTGATGTGCACCATGTCTTCATCACTGGAGATGATCAAACTATGAAGAATGTTTAACAACTGAATATGTTGTGCCATCTGAACTTGCTCACTTGAAATCAGGCTCTCTTGTCGTAGATGTCATGCTGTGAACTGTTTTACTTGATTTTATTACTTGCATGACAGGCTCGCTTACTATGGGACTTGAATGGCACGCTCGCTTGATTTGTTTCTTATTGTAGTTGCTGAGAACACTTGCTAGAGTTGTAGAACCTTCTTGCTTAAACTCTGGAATGCTCACTTGCCTTACTTAATGACTTCACGCTCACTTGAAGGAATAGCCACGCTCGCTTGATGTCGATCTCAACTTGCTTGATTGGTGTTAAAGTTGAACTTGTTTGGTTGCTTTTGATGGTTGCTGCAATGATCTTCACTCTGGCTCGCTTGAAAGTTTGAACTTTGTACTGTTTTGATGCAAATTGCTTAAATGAATACTCACGCTCGCTTGCAGGAGATGTGAACTTGTTGTGTGTTTTATTTAGAGTTAAAACTCGTGAACTCACTTGATTGTGCTTTAAAGGAAGGGTGTCGAACATTGTCGAAAATGCACCCAAAAAAGCTTACAATGATTTTAATGACTCACTACAATGAATTCAATTTGACTCAGTTCAAGACTTGGGTGTCGATTTCAACCAAGAATGCACCCTTACAATTCAATGTAATTTGAGTTTGATTACAAGTTCAATAATGTTGATTTAGACTGTGCTCTAAAACGTTGAAGTTTATAGATTCATTAACTTGATTGTAGTGATGTAGACATTGCTTTGAAATGTTGGAGTCTGCAGATTCATGAACTTGATTGTATTGAGTGAATTTGTTTGTTGAGGTAGAATGCCGATGTTGAAAACTTTGATTATTTTTTGTAGTGACGCAAATGCGTGTGTTGAGCTTAATTGTCCTTCCTTGAAGCTATTTTATTATAGGTGTTGTGCTTGCTGACATTGTATTTTATGTGTGCATGAAATGAGATCATTTACGTGTCAAAACTAAACAGAAATCATAAGCAAAAACATGAAGCAATAGAAATACCCGCCATCACAAACATACAATGGTGTACCTAAGATCCCCTTATTCAATTTTGGGCGGATCTAGGACACATCAACACCACAAATAGTATGTCTTTATTAAGTATTAAGGTGATCAATCTTTCATATTTTACAACATTGCCACTGAAGCTTTCTCAAATAGTGAGAATCTGACGCTCACAAATTTTGGAAGCAAATGCATTCAATAAACTGACTCAACCTTCTAGAGATAATGAAAATGAAAATGAAAATATTCACTTATCTCTCCAAATACAAAATACTTATAACTCCAAAATTACAAAATATACACCTTATTTCTCCATTACAAATAAATGATTTTATCCACTCCTTATCTCTCCAGAAAATCACTCATTTAAAAAATATACATTATTTCCCCATTACAAAAGTTTCACTTTGATACCTCTCTTCAATTAAAATTTTTAAGGATTTTATAAAATCACTTTATGAAAAAGTGAGTTTACGTTTTAAATGCGAATATAAAAATTATAAAGCACACCCCATGATATGCTTATGCATGTAAATGGTTGAGAGGTCAATTATGCACACTAAAAATAATTCGTTTACCTTCTTAGAAAGGAGCCTTAAGCTTATGTATGCTTTCTAGAAAAGGAATGACAACATCCAGCGTTATCTTCATCACAACAGATTTCTTCAGGCAGGTTCAACCATACAGCTCATAGTGCTACTGCCCCACTCACACCAAATGGAACTTTGCCATTGACCATGTGTTGAACGTTGGCTCCTCCATGAGTCTGACTCCTTTCGTGGTCATAGCCTTTGACTCACAGATTAAAATACAGCAACAATGAGTGAGCAGTAATGACTAAGCAATATTAACAATCCAACAATTCTCATGATCTAACACGTTATCCTTTGATTACATATTTACCATGCTTCCACTGTGCTAGATATAGCTTCATAATGGAACTTTCTAACTATGCTTTCACCACATACTTCGATGTGACCTAGAACTATAGCTAATCATTGGCCCAACTCATTTTATACCAATGACATACAACAAACTAGATCTGAGAGCATCGATTGTTGACAGTCTCCAAACTTTTCATGCAGAGAGCTTCTCTGCTTACAAATATAACAGATATGCTTGCAGGGAACAATTTGTTATGTGATTTATTCAGTGTATTGAAGGCTTCTTCTCTGTATTTGTGATCTAACTTGTCCTTCGGGGATTACCAACGACTTCAGAGAATACAAAACGGATTTCCCAAAAGAAAATGACAGAGGCTTCAGAGACTAATCTGCCTTTTCTTAGAAATAAAGGCGTCTGTAAACAGTTCAGAGAATCTAAAACATACTTCCCTGACGAAGACTTCAGGGAGTAATCTAATTTCCCTAGATCAGCAGGAATTAGCAAACACATCAGAAGATGAGAAATCGATTAAGGCCTCAAAGAGGAATCACTCTTCGCCGGATAAAAAAGAATCGGCACAAGATTTAGAAAGCAACCAGTTGTTCTTGTCAAAGGTGAGATCAGTTGATCAGACATCTCCAAATGAACATGGCAGTGTCTCGGTTTCCAATGATGGTGGTTTCACACAGGTTTTACTAGAAGCAAAGCCCAACAAATGGAGGTCTAATGAAGAAATTGCCATTGCCTTGGCTATTTTAGATGCTATAAAAATTGGGCAGAATTTTTGCACGCATCGTGACAATGAGAGAAAACGGCTCCAGGAAAGTCAATCCATGGAGTGCAATGGTATTCGAAATACTTATAGTGATCTAGAAATCAGAAATGAAAAACTCAAGGGCAGGTGAAAATGGTCCTCTGCCTCACGCCAGTTTCTGTTGGATCTGACTTTCGTCTGTTCCACAAGCATCACAACACTTATGCTGCACCATCACAGCACTACGTCATATCCATCAGTGCACCAATCGAATCACCATGCCAGTGCTCGATTTCTTCAATTCAGCTTAGATCCACAAGAAAGTAGCATCGGGGAAAAAAACAGTAGCTAATGTAATCCATCTTATTAAAATTTGATGTGGTACTTTCCTCCTTAGTATATATACTGATTCCGTCCACACACATGACAAGGATGCCTACCTTCTTTCATGTGCTCAACCCTTGGAGCATTGACCGATGGATCCATTTCAAAAATATATCTTCACATGTATTTACCCGCAACGAATCAATTTTAGGATTCTTATGCTTCTTGGCCAATGCACCTATGTCTCGCAGGTTCAACAACCTGATTTTTTTCGACCGCTGATGCTCGAGATTTCAATTCCCAAGCAACTTGGGAAATAAAAAGAATTCACAGTTATTTCCACAAAAGGATATTGCTCTGATACCACATAATGAAAATGAAATTAAATCAAACAGATTACAGAAAAACACACATAAAAAGCAGACACAAAATATTGGCCGAAAAAGGCTTCAGCCTTAGGGATTATGTCTCACATTTTCATTCATAAAATAATTGAATATAGTGTTACAAATAAATAGATGAGAGACAGTGTTCTCAAGATAGTGCGTGCTATCTTAGACACTTTTGGTTGAGATAATTTCTCACTAGACACACACCAATATAGGAGTTACCTAAACTAATTCCTATCTTAGAGGAACAACCCAAGAGTTAGGCACAAATTCCTAACTTGTAATATTTAATTTACTTATTTATTTTTGGATTTATTATTGTTTTATGAGAGAAGCTAACAAAACCTCTTCTTAGTTTAAAGAATTCTAAAGTATATCCATTAATTAATATACCAAATGAAACTGAAGTAATAGATCTCGTGACCTAATTTACATATTGCTAAATTAATTCTAAATGAGTCAAAATTAACTCAAATATAGGTAACTAATGATGTAAAGTTTAATTTTAACCGTCATTTCTAATGCTATTTTGGACTTTATGGAGTGTAAACCTTCTTGGGATACCCCATTGTCTTCATGTATCTATCCTCCTATTTAGAATCCAAGCTGCTCGTGTGAAATTAATTCTAATAAAATATTTTTCGCCCTTAAGGAAATAACTTTTAAACCTGTCTTGTAGATGTAGTTACATAAGTTTAAAGTCATGTACTCCTAAAAGAAGGAAGAGCTACCTATTTTGGAAATGAGAGCACTAAATGCTAACTTAAAGGCTACCGATACCCTCCCATTAACTCTGGAATTCTCAGACATGGAAAATTTTAGGGGCAAATATTTGCCTTTTGGCGAAATTAAGGGGTTTTAAATTTTTAGTGAGCAAATATTTTGTATCATAGTACATTTTTACAAATCACCTCAAATAGCCCACCTTATTTTAAGAGAGAGGGTAAAAAAGGTAAATTTAACCCTTGAAATTAAGAGTTACAACCTTCCATTCGCCCTAATTTTCAAGAATAAGTTTTATTTAAGTGAATCATATGGGCCAAATACCATATTTATAAAAGAGGTATGGTAAATTAATAAAAATATAAATAAATGAGAGGTATGGTAAATAAGTAAAACATTTTTTATATTTACCCCATAAGTCACCTTATATACATGCAAGGGTGTAAACAAATAAAAATATAAGTAAAGTGGAGGTATGGTAAATAAATAAAACGTGTTTTTATGATACTCAAAAGGTCTGGTAAATAAATATAAATATAAATAAATTAGACGTATGGTAAATAAATAAAATCTCTTTTTATATTTAGTCCATAACCCTCGTTCTATTTATGAAGCCTCAAAAAAAAGGTTTTATTTAAGTGAATCCTATGGGCCAAATACCATATCTGTAAAAGAGGTATGGTAAATTAATAAAAATATAAATAAACGAAAGGTGTGGTAAACAAATAAAACATTTTTTTATATTTACTCCATAAGTCACCTTATATTTACGAAACTCAAAAAATGCGTTATATTTAGGTGAAACCTATGGGCAAAATAAATGGCACATGGTATTGACCCATGGTATTCACCTGGAATGTAGCATATTTAAATGGGGGAATTAAACTAGCATAGATCCATCTTTACTCTGGATCAACCAACATAGATCCATCTTTACTCTTGATCTACTAACCCTGTAGAGGTATCAAATATTGTGATATGCAAACTAGCATAGAGTGAAAAAATATTTGATCCCTCTCAGGGGCTTGGTGGATCAAGAGTAAAAACGGATGTTGTAATTTAATGTATGTTAAACATTTTAGCTTGGTTGAAATAAAAAATAAAATAAAAATCAACTTTTAATTTTATTAATTTTTATAAATTACTAATAGTAATTTTTAAGCTCTATTGACCCATGGTAATACCATGGTATTCATGTGAGCATAGACTATTTAAAGGGGAAATTCTATCATCTTAGATCCATCTTAATTCTGTGTCTACTGAGTGCTCAGAGGGATAAATAGATTTCATGCCCCTAAGAGTGGTCGATGTGGAGTTAAGATGGATATAGGTTGGTTTTTATGATAATGAAGATATTAAATAGACTTAGGAAATTATATTGTAAAAATATCTTAAGGTGAATGGTTAAAGCATATAAATTGGACAAGTATATTTGTATACTTTTGTTTTAGAGTGAAACAAATCTAGGGCTAAAAGGAATGGATTGATTGCACTAGTCATCCTTCTATACCTTTCCAACATAGGCTGGAGTAAACAGATTGTAATTTGGGTAATTTTTCTAACTCCAAACAGGAACATACTTGTGTATTGGCAGGGTGGTTACAAGGTCCCTAGAAGTGATGAATTTGAATTTTTCTTGGTTTTATATATAGTATTAGGTTTTCTCTCATGCTTTCTGTGAATGACACGGGTGAATTTTATCCTACACCCACTTGGTTATCAATATGTAATTTTGGTCATTTTGATTTCAAAAGATATTTTAAAGAAATGCAATGATTTCATTTGTGTATTCAATAAACACAATATTCTAATGGAATTCTGCATTTTCGGTTTACCTATATAGATTCCATGGAGAAGTATTAGTGGTGTGACATCAATTGTCTTCAAGCAGAGGCTGTAGTTTTACTCTTTTCTAGAAGCAAATACTTTCTTCCAACATTTTTGAGTTCCATGAAAAATTTGAAAGTCCTAATAGTATTCAATTATGGGTTCAAGAGAGACATAGCATTCAATTATGGATTAAAGAGATCCACACTGAATGATCTATCGGCCTTACCTTCACTTAGTTTAAGACTATTCACTTGAAGAGGCTGCATGTGCCCCCACTACAAGAGCATAAAGTCATGTAGAACTTAGAGAAGCTATCTTTAAGCTTTTAGTGAAGATTGGAAAAATGTTTGGGTTCAATAACACCTAGTCGAGCATTAAGCTTCCAATAATGCTAGATTTTAACCTGGAGCACTTTTGTGATTTGGAGGAGATGCCCCCTCGTATTTGTGACACATCTTCAATTGTGAATTGGACTATTACTAGTTTTCATTTCATTCAAAAGTTACCTGATGACTTGGGGAACCTCAACTCTTTAATAATGTTAAGGAAGGAAAGAAAGTACATTATGCTAAGTTCTCTTATGCTTTTCAAGTTTTTCTTGGATATGTACAACGTTTCAGGTAGGAAAATACATTCTGTTAATGAAAATTTGTCTTGATAGAAAGGTCCAATTTCAAATTCTAATGCTTTCAGAAAACATTGTATAATTGTAATGTTTCTAAAAGGAAAGCATGTTTTTTCAGTTAAAGTATCATGATCCCATATTCCAACTTATTTTTCAGTAACCCATTAGGCTTTGTAGCTTTGAATAAATCCATGTCTTTTGATAAGATCCTCTTCCAAATTAGAATGCAGTTTCCTTTTTGCAATAACCACATACAATGTCTTGATTTTGTTATTGAGAAAATAGAGGTTGTGAAACAAGCCTATGCCATACAAGGACTTAATTCATTGGTTATGTATCAATTATGGCTCTTGATGTAACAATGTCTTGATTTTGTTGCTTGAAAATAAAGGTTATGCTTTACTATTTCACAGAATTTCTGACAATCTTTCCATAAGTATTGATTTGTAACCTCAGTCACTAAGGGATGACAGTAATGACAAAGGTAATATTCCATGGTTTGAAGTTCCCCTCTTACTAAATATTTAAATATATCACCACAATTTACTTGTTTGTTAAAGGAATTGTATTTGATTTGTAAACAATTCATTGCTTGATTTATAGATTTTGATATGTTCCCTTTTTTATTTTTTTCTCAGATTTGGTATGAGATCTCTTCCAAGATTTGGGTTCCCTAGTTTCCGCACCATAGATACGAGGTTCAGATGCTCTCATTAAATATTCTCGGAACATTACAACTTTTCCAGTAAGTGTGCTTTGAAACATTGCTGTTGCTTTTCCATGGTGTTAATGCAAATAAGCACTGCAACTAGTGCCATTATTTAGATTAAGTGCCGAAATTTAGGTGGTATTGTAATGATGGAGTGATTGCTTTCTAGCTACTAAGGCCATATGCATTTTTATCTCTTATGTTGTCCTGAGATATTCAAATTCAGAATAAGAATTGAGGTCTCGTTTCCACTGTAGATTGCAGTTAGTTTCTTGAACATAATATATAGTAGGTTATCTTTTACTAATCAACTATGGATGTGATCCCTTGCAGGAAAGGAAATTCAAAGTGACTTTGACTTCACATTGATTTGTCAAAACATCCACACAGGAAAGGAGATTCAAAGTGACACTGATTTCACACTGACTTGTCAAAATGGAGGCAAGAGAAAAGGAAACTTTGTATTCAACAATGCTCTTAATTTCATATGTACATGCACAGACATATTAGTAGAAAATATTGAAGGGTTTCCTAAGTAATATTTTCCATTCCACTCCATTCTTTACAGTTTGTAAATAAATAACTCAGAACAAATAATTGCACTACTTATTATTCTTTATTAATCAGTGGTTAAGATTTTGATATTGAACTGGCTAAGATTTTTCTTCCTTCTGTGAAATTATGTGTTCTATAATGCTTCTTTTCCATTCACTATGTATAGCATATAAAGTGTGTCTAATGGAGTAGGAAGCTTGGAAAGTCTTGTGATCCTTGAACTATGTTACAAGGCAGAAACCCAATGGACAAGCTAGGTGCATCCCAACAAAGGGGTCACAAATACCAAAGTTGGTATTGGCTAGTGCCTTGAGCTAGAAAATTTCCTTTACCCTTGTATTAACAGTGAATCTAGAGAGGATTCTAATATTATCTTTATAAGATTTATATCAATTAATATTGATGAATAAAATTCATGAGACATGAGCTAGGATGTCGTTACAAGGTGGTTGTTGATTATTGTAAGCTATGATGGCCATTATGTCAGGCCAGGTGGTCGCACTCCCTTGATCGTGAGCACGATTTGATCAAGATGGAAGACTTCATAGTCTATATTGATTGTTTAGCAATGATAGTTAGTGGGCTCATTCACAAAAGCTTCTATTTCACTAATCCTTTTTATAGAGTTGTCAAATTCAATTTCCAAAGGTTTTAATTACACTATAGAGTTGAGTTCTGAGAGAGTTGCGATTCACAGTGTTAAGTATAGCAGCTATGACACTTGAATGAAGACAAGCATAGTAGAGGTATCAGACTCTGTTATAAGATTACCTGCATATTATAAGGGAATTGGTTGGATTTTTTATAATTTTATAAACAAGTTCCATGTCATAGAAATGTAAAAAATAATAGTGATATTGCCACCATGTGGCTCTTGTCATATATGGTTTTATACTTTTTCAAAAAATTCTCTAAGAGTTCACAATGCTAAGATTCACTAGGACTTTACAAAGTTTTATTATTTAGTGAAAGACTTGCCAAGATCTTACAAGATTTTATAGTTGAGTAAAATATTCACCATGCATGGTGAGAGATTCACCAAAAAATTATATATACATATTATATTATTGATAAAATCACCTTCCATTTTTCCTATATACCATGGAGATTCGCCCATTTATTATACATATAAATTTAGGGGGGGGTTCTTAAAATTTTCCCTGATATCAGTCCATTTGGCAGTGAGAAGGAGGAAGAGAAAGACGAAATCGAGGAAGAAGTGCATGAGGAGACACCACATATTTAGATAGAGGAAGAGCAGGAAATAGAGGAGGAATAGGAAGCAAAAGAGAAACTTGAAAAACCCACTATAATACCTAAAGCAAAAAAGAAGACCACCCCAAAGATAGAGAAAAGGAAAAGAACAAAAAGTGAGAAGAAAAAGCCTAAGAAAGGCCAAAAGAGGACTGCCACAAGCAAGGCAGGAACCCAACAATAAGTAGAGAATCCATTGCCAGAAATAGCAGAAACACAAGCAGAAATAGGAGGCACGGAAAAGACAGCAGAAGATGAAGGGGAACAACAGTAGGAAGAAACATCCCCTGAAACCTTAGCAAAAGAAGTAGCATCTATGCTAGCTGCATTGAGCATGCCAGCAAAATGAAAAGAAAAAAGAGAAAGAGAAATAGCCATGTATTTTCAAGGCCAGAAGGAGCACCAGGATAAAGGTGGGCAAGCCCTAACCAACATCAAAAGAACCTATAATAATTGAAGATGCACCTACTGAGGATAGGGAGGAATCTCCCTCCAAAATATCTATCACTTATTAGAGAGGAAGTCCCAAAACTTCCACCTGGAAGGAAAGAATCAGATTGATGGACACCAACACAGTTCTATAGGAAGCTAAGACCTCTCTACAGGAAGGTTGACCAAGCTAAAGGAGACTGAAAATTTGGAAGAGGAGGTAGCGAAACAGTTACAAGAATAAGATAAGACCGAGGAGATACCTAAACCAAGCCCTTAGCCTAATTTGGGCTCGTATTACAACTTGCTAGATGGTGGGAAGATCATCCCACAAAAATTTTCTATACCCCTTTTCTTTGAATTAGAACACACACTTGGATGAAAATTGCTAAATCCAAGGGAGTTGCAGATATAGGTCACATGGAAGAACATCTGAAAGAATTAAGAAGGGAGTTGGCAATGGTGAGACGCACTGAAAGAATTAAAAGAGCCCAACTACAAGAGGAAAACGCACTGCTGAAAAAAGTAGTTACAGCAATAGGAAACTCAAAGGGCAGACATAACACAGACTTCTGAAGATTAGGAACTACAAGAAGGTCCCCTAGCAGGTCAAGAAATAGTAGAGGAACAACAACAAGAGGGAGAGCCACAGCCTAATGTGGAAATGATGATAAAGCAGTAGCAAGAGAGGGAACCTCAGGCAGTAGTTGAAATACTAATGCTGAAACAACAGTTGCAGGAGAGAGAAGCCTAGATGACCTGCATGGCCAGCTGGGCAATGGAAGCCTTGCAATGTAGACAACAGGCTAGATCTTATGCATTGTATCTTAAAGACCAATGGCTCCAGTTCCAAATCAAAACATTGGCCCAAAGGGGCACAATCCCTTTCCAAAATTATGGTCAATTTATGCATCTGTGTGCCACTAGTTCGGCTGAGGACAAGGCCAAATTAGTAAAGTTTTACTTACATAATATGGCACTCCCTGATATGAACTTTTGGGACCCCAATGCTGCATTAGGAGATGTACAACTCATGGCCATGGCTTCCTGGATGAGCCATGAGGAAAAACGAGCAGTGGAAGTTCAATAGATCATGGCCAAAGAACTGAATGATCCCTTGTTAATTAGGGCAGAACCAGAAGATCCCTCAGCTCTCATATATGCTCATCAACACCTTGCCAACAACCCTCAAGTGCTCTCAGATTATGTCGAAAGGCAAGCGCAAGCTATCGCCCATTTTGAAGATATGGAAAGATTATTTGGTGATGATTGCCTTCATGCTTATATGAGGAGATGGAATACACTATCCTACAGCTTAAATATCAGGGAGTATCACTCCCCAACTAGAATGAGGGAGGCTATGGTGAGAGTGCCTCTGTACAAACAATCATTGCAAAACCTAAAAGCCAATTGGATTGTCCTTAAGTTTAGTCCTCCACTACTCTTAGGACTATTGGAAGGGGTTAAGGAAGAAGAAGAACACATGCAATGGGAGGAGGTAGATAGAAAGGCAGGTTTTCATCATAGGGAAGAAGACATCACCTCAGAAGCATGGGATGTCAGGGAAGCTATTAAAGCCATCAAGGATGAAGAACTGGATTAGTTACTCGGAGGATGAGCAACCCATTCAGCAGTGGGGTGATGGTGAGCCCCAGAAATGGGTAACTATATGGGCTCATTTTTCCTATTGTTTCCATTTAATCTACCATTCTCCATATTTTTATGCACCCCTTTGAGTATATTTACGTTAATTGAGTGAATGGGGATAGTCACTTTACCACAAAGTATAATGAGTGTTTATTGCCGATTTTTAGACATTTTTGGACCAAGACCAGGCATTTATGAGCATATTGACAGCCAAAACTCGAAGAAACCAAGCCGAGGACTTATAGGAAGGGTGTCTCCTACATTGATGACCCCTTCCTCAAGTTCTCCACCAGCGGCTCAGAGTTCAAAGGCCACCACATCAATGATCACAAGGGTAGACGAGTAGGTCTAGTGAAGTTGTTGTTACCTGCAAATTTTGGTAGCCGAGTTCCTAAAGTTTAGGAGGACTGTTGGGAGTCCTCAAATTGTATAAATAAGAAGGCCTCAGGCCTCAGTAGGTTAGCTATTGATCAGTCTATTTTTGCACTTTAGTGCAGCCTTGTGTTCAGTTCATTTTCGAGCTCTTTCTGTAGACAATTTTGGGATGTGATTATTATTTTTTGATCAATGAATATGAAGCCAACCTTGAACCAACACTGATCTTTCTAAGGGGGCTGTAGCTCTTGGGGTTGGGCCCACCCCAAGTGCCCAGTACCTCCTTCTTGTATTTATATGTGTTTTTCTTGCATTCATGAAATAAGTTTTGTTTAGATTCAATCTTGCTTTGTTACTTAGGTTGTTTTTGATGATTAGAATAGTTGTTCTAGTTTCAATATTAATTAGATAGTTTGCTACAATAATAGAAGAAGTTTCACAAAAAGGCCACCAAGTATACCTTGATCTCCTTTCTCCCTCTGTGGGATCATGAATTGAGACCAAGGCACTCTTGCTGCCACCAAAACACTCATTTTGCTTTCCAATACAATTGCTAGTGAGAGATTTTGAGTTGGAGAAATTAATGTTAGTTGTATGTACATGATTAGATCTATTCTTGTTCAATTGCATAGCTTTCTTGCATCATTTCCTGTCCATAAAGTTCTGTTCAACACTTTTCTGGTTTTTAGGGCATAATTAGGTTAAAATAGGTAAAACTCTATTTTTATTAATTCTCCTTGAATCAGTTTTTAGAAGAAGGTGTGTAGCTCACTTAAATACCATCCCAGCTTATCATTCTTTCATCACCCAACCTACTCCATTCCATCTCTCAAGGTTTTCTCCACTCGTTCGCCACACTTTCCCAAACAGCCCTAATTTCTACATTTTTGTGCAAAATCGCTTTCTTATCCTTTGAACCAATCCAACCATCTCCTTCATGTTTGATCTTCATTGACAGAGTCCTAGACTCTCTAACACCCTCATCCAACCTTCATTTCCTTTTTCCCACCATTTTTTCCACCTCCAAACCTTCAAAAATCACTTTCGGCCTCTTCCTATAGAATTTCCTGTAGATCCCCTGCAGACTTCCTATAGAAGTTCATGTAAGCGATTTTTCAAAGTTCGGTCACAATGGAAATCTCCAAAAGGGTGCTAGGGACTCCTTAGGTCCTCTCCACACCTTCCTCATCATTTGCAACAGCCAACTCCATCTCCCTTCGCCACCAAACCTCTGCGCGGTCACAAATAGTTAAAACACAAACATAATAATTCTGCATAAAATTGCTCAAAAGTACAAAAAGATGGTTCTTCCACATTTTCCTTTAGAAGTATCTTGAGTACATGTAGTTTACCTTGACAGTATTCCATGGCATCCATTTCAGTAGTTTCAACTGTTTTTTCTGGCAAAAGTAGGGTTAGTGGGTAAAACTAGGGTTTGTTAGGGTTTGTATTTCCTTTTAGTTTTCATCTTCTTTCTGCAAGTAGAATATCCTCCTTTGAGTTAGTTTTATTCCATCACAGCTAAAAGCTTCTTCTGAGAACTCATAGAAGTTGGCTTAAGCTCCTAGTGAACTTGTGACAACTTGCAGTAAGAGCTAGTACTTGTGCATACTACACCATCGCTTCCAAGTTTGTTACGAACTATCTGGTTGATAAAAGTAAAGAAGGGAGCCCTAGGAGTTGCAACATTATTGCTGCAATACTGGAGCTCACCAATACTCACATGTGAGGACAAAGGAAAGCCATTTACAGGTACTACGTGCGAATCCAAACTCATTACATGCTATAAATTGGTAGTATATTATGAACCCGTGACTAGTAATTCGATGTTTTGATATTCAACCACAAGGGCTGTGGAAGATTGAATTGAATAGAGGGAGACAAAACAATCCCTTGGGTCATAGCAAGTCTTTGAGTGAGTCAAGGATTAAAATGTGGTATGAAAATCCTTTGAGGGAGTTCTTGTGAATCATGTCGATGTTAGAGGAATGAATAAAACCCTTGATTTAAAGAAAAGGGAGATTTAATGGAACTATTCTTCTCAAAACATCTAATGAAATATGAAAACATTCGCTAAAGAAATATGGAGTCATTGAAGGCTAATTGAAATTTTAAATTGGCCATAATGTATGCTAATGAAAACCACTAACTAATGGGAAGATTTTACGTGGAGGGAATGAGAGGCATGGAGACCTCAAATGGAGAAAAATAGGCATAGAGGGCTCTTTGACTTCTTGGAAGAAAGACCTAGTAATTAGCACTAAAATGGAGGACTTTTGTTGATGTTGTACATGATGGAGAAATTTGTGCCATCAAGGGTGTTCTCCACAAATCAAGGCCCTATTGAGAATCTCTCCTCAACTTTCAAGACAAGTTAAGGATTCTCTCTATGGTCAAGTGTTTCTTAGGAGAGAATTTGGGACTTGACCCTTCATTTTGGGTGAAAGGAATTATGGAGACAAAGCCCCTCCATGGAGTTCTATGAGAATTTCAGGTTTCAATGCCTCAGCCTTATCCTCTGGTCATATTTATTATGTAAGAGCTAAGATCTAGAGCCAATCAAAAGGGGGATTACCAAAATACTAGAACCTAAAGAGAAATAAAAGGAACTTCCTTTGTGACACTTTGGTATGGTGCGTTCTGGTAAACAAGCTCTAGTTGATGATGAAATATCTATAAGAATAGATGACATTGAATTATTGAATCATAAAGACTTATGAAGAATGACACCATGATGACGTAAAAACAGATGATGTTGTAGTGCCAGATGACAGACACATGTCACACATAACACATTTTAGTAGTGCCACATGGCATGGGACATGTCAACATGTGCCCTTTGTTGGATGATGATAGGTCATCAGAGATACCAAGTGGCATGTCGAGTTGGCCATTGAATTTTCAACCTATAAGGAAATCATAAAGTTTTGTAGTTATAATAAATTCATTGATACCTTGGTATTTCATATCGACATATAGAAGGATATTTCCATATCAACATGGTAGCATATTGAAATAATACAACTAGATTTTCATATTGGCACCTCATAGGTGTATAACATTAGATATAAACATAATAACACATTGTTGTATCAACATATAAACATATCCCCATATTGACAATATGGGCCACAAGTATATTAGCATATCAAATCGTCGGAACTAGGGAAAGTGAAATTTTTATGGAAATAATGATATGGAAAGGCTTCAATATGCTAGGTGGGCTGAGGACGTGAACCAGTTTGGGTGTGATGTTTGGCCAAGGATTTACACGTGTTAGAAACATAGATTGTATGGATGTTGTTGTGGTATTTAAGTAGGTAAATCTTAAAATGGGTGTAACTTTGTGCTTGGAGCTCAAAATTGGATGCAATTTATATTTTTGGATGCAATTTATATTATGGTCTATTGCATGATGTTGTTCATTCTTATTTCATTGCTTACTATTGAATATAAGTATGTTGATTAGATTGCATGTGATGAAGATATGGATGGTGACTTAAATTTCTTGTTATTGTTGTTGTTGTATAAATATTGATACACTTGATGAGGAAGATATGAATGTTATTCTTATTGTTGATGTTGGTCGATAATCAATATGTTGATGATCAATTCTATTCTACTTAATGGTTTGTGATACTGGAGGTACTCTTAATTTTCACATATGTTATTGGTGCATGGAAAAAATATGTTTCCTATGGTGTTGTGATCCAAGATATTTATATGATTTTGTTGTTTGAGGATTATGGATCTTCCTATATGTGGAGAGAGTGTTCTGACCTTGATGACATGAGGTCAAGGGGTTGATTTTCTGTAAGAATATTATGGTGCTACTTAAACTACTTAGTGTTACTTGGATGCATTATTTTTGGCCATGTTTTGATAATATTGAAGAGACTGGTGTTATACTATCTTATCTACCTGATTTCTTCTTGATGATGAGCATGCTCATGTTATTTTCATTATATATTTCTACTATTAGATGATTATGTTGCAAATGCTTATGTATAGCATGGTGGGTTCTTATGATTATCATGGTTTTGTTGGAATGATTTCATTGTTGAGATCCTTTTTGAGATGTTCCATAGAGAATGTGTTATTGCTCATGGATGCCATGTATTTATCACATGTATGTCTCTCGATGAAAAGGTAATGAAAATACCATGTTTTAATCATTGTAAAATTTGGTAATATATGGGCTATTGGGATCAATTCATTCCATGTATGTAATCCCATTATTTTGGGTGACTGACGTAAAATTTGGGTCCAATCTATAATCCCATTATTTTGATGATTGATCTTAGAGTCATTGGCTATAGGAGAAGTCATGAATATCCATGTATTTGAGCCATAAAGTCTTATACTTAAATTGTGTATCTCTAGAAGGTCCAGCATATGCTCAAGGGGGGCATGGTCAATATGCAGTTTTCATGATTCATATCAGAAAATCAGAATTACAATGTTGAGCTCTACAAATAGAAGTACTTCATTCAACCTAGTTCAACCCTTTTCCATTGATGTCAAAGGGGGAGAGAAGACTTGGTGTTTGCAGGAGGCTTCCAAACACCAAGGTGGTTTACATCAAGTCCAAAGGGGGAGATTATTGGAATTACGGCTAATGTGTTGTCCTAGATGGAAACTTGCTTGACAAATATGTCCTTGATGTCAACTTGGTTATAACATGGTGATTATAGAACTGCTACAGATGACATGATTGCTGCTATAGGTATTATAGAGGATATGGAAGAGAAATGACAACTTAGTCACAAAATTCATGGATATTGTGAAGTTTGAAAAGTATACATGACCCCTTTAAGAATAGTCACGTACATATGTAGTTTATGTGAACAAAAGTCACATGCATAATATGAACCATGGAAAACAGAAAACTAAGAGCTATTACCATGGTAATTTCCCATAGTATTGTGTCGACAACGTCTATTTGATCCTGTCAAATGAATCTCAACAACATTACTAAGGGATTTTCCTGTGGTATTGGCAAAGGAAAAAGCTATATAAGGAGATGGAGATAAAGGATCTAAGTGTGAAATGTAATGGATTATTCATGTGTGATCTGATTTGAAACAAGTATGCACTAGGGAGCAAGGAGAAGGCTCAAATCTAAAACATCTGAAGATATATTGAATATATGCTTGATTGATTTTCTTCTTGTAGAATGTTTGCTAACAATGCAAGATCCATGGTTATAGTGGGGCTATGATTTGAATGTGTTTGCAGAGATCTATAATTTTGACAGTGAAGTATGTGGAAAGTTTGTTTGAAGAAATAATTTGATTTAGTAACTTAAGATATGTACGCATGTCTTCCTATGGATCTTGCATATACAAGGATTTGCTTTAGTATAGTCATGTATACATACTGAGATAAAATGATTTAGATGGTTGCTTGACCTGGGTTATTTAACAATAGTTTTTTTGTCAATTGATGCATGTGTTGAAGTTTGCCTTGACCTGCTAAGATGTGTTGGTACTCAATATTTTGAAATATGTATGCGGGTTTTTTACATGGGAAATGTGTATATACACATATATGTTTAATGGATGTCACATATATGTTCTAGGGTTTGTAATTGTTGGTTGGTGATGACAGTTGATGAATTCTATATTTTTTGTTGTTGTCTATCAATGATGTCTTAATCAGGATGGTTTGTTGATTGGATTGATTTGGCTATGGCCTAGTATATTGATCAATAATTGAATATTCAATGATTCTTTATTGATATATCTATGATTATATGTTGTAGTGCTTCACTATTTGTAATATGTGATTGACTCGGTATTATTTAAATATAGAATCACATGAGGAAGGATCAAAAGGTGGATAACTTGTTGGGAGGATGAATTTTATGTGATCCTTGGAAAGTTTTGGATTCATAGATGTGGGTTGATCTAGTGACAAATATCTAGAGTAGTTGTTCTATCTAGAAAAAGATCACCAAAATTAAATCCTCACACTAATAATATAGTCAGTGATGATAGACTGATGGATGCCCAAAATCTTGTTGATGGTTTCCACACATGAAGACCCCTACAAATTAACATGCACCATTGAATAAGTTGCTACAAATTAGATGATTGAGCCATACTACAAGAAAAAATTGAAAATGGGGAAAGGGATGGTTACCATGGATCTAATGCTCCTACATTAGAAGGAGAGGGTGATAATGAACAATCCAAACATAATAACTCTTAATCTTGAATCACAATTACTAACAACTTAATTCTACAAATAGCCTTGAATAGAAAAACAATAATAGAAAAATATGTTATAATGGACTTCTTTATTAGCAACATTGAGCAATAGGGGATAAATATCCAACTTCATGGAAATATTTAATTAATTCCTTATTAAATTAACTCAAAGAAGTTATATGAACAAAAAAAATTGTTGTTGGGCATTGATATAAGCAATCCTAAGCCACTAGGAAATCTCTTCATCCTAATTATCACTACTCATTAAATAACTTCAATCCATAAAATAATATATGCATATTGAAAGGAATAAAAGTGGACAATGAACACCATCTCAAATAAATGAAATCTAGTCTTGCTATATTTGGCAACCTAGGCTTGTTCAACCAATCTCAACATGACATGCCAAATAAATATTGGAAGATGGGTCAAACTTTTGAATGATTATTTTGATTGCACTATGTACCATCCAAGTGAAATTTATTTAAGAGTACTTAGTGACAAATATAATGTTTGGTTGAGCTTAAGAATTTTAATTGTTCACTAAACAAAATTATGGATTAAATTATGGTTATCATTATGTTGATATGTATTAAAGTTGTTCCATTACATACTATCACAAGGGAACCGCCACTGATATTACCCAATGAGGAACAGTTTAATTAATATATTGGGAATGGAGACCACATTATCACATCACTTTAACATGATTTCAATTATAAAATAAGATTTTTTATTTACATATCGAACGTACTAGAAGTTTTAATGATCCACTCAATCTATGAAATAGACCACATTATGTTATTAAAAAGATTATTAGGAGATTTTTTTTAATAATTATATTAAGGAATTTAACCTTTGATTTGTAGAGTAGGTGTAGCTCGGGGGAGGAGTCTCTATTATCCTCCCCACCTAGGTTCCAATCCCACTGATATTGACATGCTTTCTTCTAGCGAGCCATCTCTACATGAAAGATAATCAACTCCCCTAGACATAAGTGGATTTTTGGTTGATGTATCTCTAGTAAAATGAACCCAAAAAAATAACAATTAATTTAATATCTGATTATATTTTTTTTGTTAATTTTATTTAATTTATTATTGAAATTTCTTATTTGATTTCTCACAGAGTGTTTCCACACAAAGTGGAAATTCTATGCACATGATCATTAAGTAAATTAGAGACTTGTAAAAATGGTATGGATGTTCTTTGCACATGTTCACTAAGTAAAATAAAGTTACAAAAAAACTTATGAAAATGATATGAATGTTCCTTGCACATGAACATTGAATAAATTAAAGACTTATAAAAGTTATATGCAGACTACTACAAACACTAGTCCATAGGTTGTTGCAATGAAAAGGCACTTGAAATAGTGTAATGCTACTGAAGATGACACCTGAAATGGTGTGAACACTAAGGACATAGTTCCTTTGAAGGAGAGGGGATTGTAACATCCCCAAAACTTAACCCGGTTGACAACGTAATTGTAATTAATTATGTTATTGATCTTTGTATGGGAATGTAAATGTAAATGGAAAAAACACCCAAAATAATTGTAATTACAATTTAAATATCATCTAATGAAGAGGTGAATCTTTGATACAATATGAACCATGAGAAGTAATGAGGAGCGGTGGAGAAAACAAAGGGGAATAGGAGCATTAATGTTTTCCAATGGATTATTGGTTGAGTTAAATGTACATAAGCATCAATATTTTCAACCTTTCCCTAAGAAAATATCTAATCTGAAGGTGCAATAATAACTACGAGTTGTTATGAGAGGAGTGGGTAGTAATGCCAGGATTAATCAAGGGTATGTGAAGTTTACTACTAACCAACATGGGAAAACCAAATAGAAACCCATTCAAGGAAGAAACACAAAGAAACATACCCATGAAGCTTGATAGAAAAACATTCAAGAAAGAAACACAAAGAAAAAAACCCATGAAGAGAAATGAAAAAATAATAAGGGGGAAAAAGAAAAATATACTCATGCATGAAGATAGAAGAGATCCATTTGTAGAGACTATGTGTGAACCTCAACCCACCACAAGCTATAGAGTGGTATCAACTTGTAAACCCATGACTGGTAATTCGAAGTTTGGATATTGAATCGCAGGGGTTGTGGAAAAGGGACTTGGATAGAGGGAGACACAGGAATCCCTTGAGTCTTGGCAGGCCTTTGAGTGAGTCAAGGATTAAAATGTGTTAGCTATGGAAACTAGTGAGGTAGCCCTCAAACAGAGTCAGGTAGAGTAAGAGGATTATGCATGAGATACACTAAAGAGAAGGTGAATTGTTGAGGGACTATAAGACGTGGTGAAGGGGTTCTCTATTAACATATGTAGGCCTTCAACAACCATATTTGGTTGTGTGATGAGCCCAACATCAACGCTTGATAGGTATTACTCCTATTTCATGTATGTAATGAAAGAGAGTGGCCTTCATGCTTACACCACCAATAGCCTAAGATATGTTTCTCTCAGGGTTCTTAATGTGTAGAGTAGTTGAGAAACCACCCATAACAGTTCGATAGGACCCTGGGCTTGGTGTGATAAACAAGAAACCAATGTTTTAATTTGATGAAGAAGGATGGCCTTCATGAATCCACCCTATATTTTTGAGTAGAACTTCCCTCATGGCTTCTTGGTCATTTTTAGGAGTGGGTAACTACAAGAAATATTATAGTTTGGTTGAGCACGTGGTGGGATGGAACATGGCTCACCCTCATTAGCTATAGATAGTGTATGATATTGATAAGATAGACCGTACCCTCGTGGACTTCATCTTTGTACGATAAACTATGCTAATGAGAAATAAATGATCATGATTAGAATGTATTGTGTTTAAGTGTCTGTCTGCTTAATGGAAAATGTGGTCTATATAGTCCCTATTTAAGATGTGAATTGAAGATCTAGATGAAATGGTCATATAATACTTATATGCCCCATATTAAATATTTAATATACTTATGTATCATGTATTTCATGTTATGGAGAAGATGTAACAGGCTCATTAAGCATGAATAATGTCCATGGTTTGTTCTTAGAGAGATTGGAGAAACTCCAAGCCAGTTGAGGTGATAAGAGGTTCTTTTGAATGATGTGGATGCCAAAGTAATGAAAAAAATTGTTGATTTAAAAAATGGCAGACTTAAGGGAAGTATTCTTCTCAAAGCATATAATGAAACATGAAAGAGTTCAATAAAGAACTATAGAGTTGTTGAATGCTAACTAAAGGTTTAATTTATCCATAATGTACTCTAATGTAAACCATTGACTAATGGGAAGGTTTTACTTGGAGGGAATGAGAGGCTTGGATATTTCAAATGAAGCAAACTAGGCACAGAGGTGTCTTTGACTTATTGGAAAGAAGACCTAGTAATTGGCACTATAATGGAGTAATTTTGTTGATGTTGTATCCCAATGGAGACCTTTGTGCCATCAAGGATATTCTTCTCAAATCAAGGCCCTATCGAGAATCTTTCCTCAACTTTCAGGAAAAGGAAAGGATTCTTTATGTGGTCAAGCAATTCTTAGGAGGGAATTTTGGGTTTTACCTATATTTTGGGTCAAAAGAAATTATGGGGATGGAGTCCCTCAATGTCTTTCTATGAGAATTTATTGTTTTGATGCCTAAACCTTAGCCTTTGTCACACGGCTAACATAAGGGCAATGATCTATAGCTAGTCAAAAGGGTGATTATAGAAATGCCAGAACCCTAGGAGAAATCAAAGGAAATTCCTTTTGGACACTTTGGTATGGTATGTTTTGGTCAACAAGGTCCACTTGATGACAAAATATGTATTTACATAGATGGAATTTAAGTATTAATTCATGAAGATTTTTGAAGAATGACATCATGATGACGTAAAAATTGTTGATGTCATAGTGTGAGGTGGAGGACACATGTCACCCATATTTTGCATTTTTTGCCTGCTAACTAGGAAAATGAGTGACACATAGAACAATTTCTTAGTGCCACATGACATGGGACACATCAACATATGCCACATGTTGGATGATGATTGCACATCAAAGATATGAGGTGGCATGTTGAGTTGGCCACCAACTTATCGGCCTATCAGGAATTTGTAAGGGTTTTCAGTTATAAGAAATACATCGATACCCTCATATTTCATATCAGCATATTGAAGGATATTGTCATATCAACATGGTAGCGTATTGAAAGAATACAACCACATTAGCATATTGGCACCTCAAAGGGGTATAACATTAAATATCAACATATCTACACATTATTGTATCTATGTATCAACATATCACCATATTGACATTATGGGCCACCAGTATATTGGCATACTAGAGCACCAGAACTAGAGAAAGTGCACTTGTTATGGTGATGGTATCAAAATTTTGGTTTGAGGTTATGAAAGAATAAGAAAACTTGAAAAAGCCACATTCATAATAAACTTTGAAGTTTAGGTTTAATTATGCCCCACATCCCTAATTTAATATTAAGGAGTTGGGTTTGTTACACCATAACATACACACTCACATTTATCTTCATTTCAAAGGGCTATTGCAAGTTTAGTAATTCAAGAGCTAATTCTTGAATAATTTTCCTCATTAACTCCTTAAAGTTATTCTACTAACCCTTTCCCCACTAGAAACTCTTGCTACTCATTATTATGGCATGAAGTGATGTTATTTCTAGGAAAAATGAGGTTATTCTCACCCATATACGATTTTCTTTCCATTCGATTACTCAAATTTGTGGCCATGAGATTTTTCTTCTTCAAATCCTTCTTCTTGTTCCTCAAATTGAGTTTTATATATAGTTTCCAGCATTCCTCTTTTGTGTGACCATCAATTTTACAATGGCAGTAGTGGTTTTTGGGATCTTTGCGCTTGTCTGTTGTGGCTATTGTCTTTTTATCATCCTGCTCTTCCATTTCTTCACTTCTTTAGAAGCTTACAGGTGTTCCTTTTTCTTTGACCCACTCAATTTCACTTTCTTCTTACCTATGTTTTTCATTTATTTTTCCTATAAACAATCCTCATCCATCATTATGGGTTTGAGTAAAATCACTCACTTCCCCATATCGTTGTGTAGACCCCCAGATACTTAGGAGCTTGTATGGGGCAATGCGAAAGATACACATTATTATTACCATCTTCTTAAATTCTTTGGTGTACTCTTGTACACTCTATGCATGTCTTTGGCTAAAGTGTTACCACTAGATCCATTGGTCCTCTACATACCCGATAGGGTAGAATTTGGAATTTATGTGAGTTTTGGAATCTTCCCAATTAGTCACTGGAGATTAATACCCCTCCAATTTCATGGTTTTCATCTAGATTTCCCATTAATTGAAGGCATGGACCTCTAGTTTTAAAATAGTGAAAAGAAAAATTGTTGTTGGGCATTGATATAAGCAATCCTAAGCCATCAATGTTCATGATGGAAACCACTAGATTCCTCTTTTGTATGACAATCAATTTTACAACGGCAGTAGTGGTTTTTGGGATCTTTGCACTTGTCTGTTGTGGCTATTGTCTTTTTATCCCCCACCTCCCCTATTCCATTTATTCACTTCTTTAGAAGCTTACAGGAGTTCCTTTTTCTTTGACCCACTCAATTTCACTTTCTTATTGCCTATGTTTTTCATGTGTTCTTCCTATAAACAATCCTCATCCATCATTATGGGTTTGATAACATCACTTACTTCTCGGTATGGTTGTGTAGACCCTCAGATACTTAGGAGCTTGTATGGGGCCATGGGAAAGATATACATTATTATTACCATTTTCCTAAATTCTTTGGTGTACTCTTGTACACTCTACGCATGGCTTTGGCTAAACTGCCACCACTAGATCCATTGGTCCTCTACATACCCGATAGAGTAGAACTTGGAATTTACAAGAGTTTTTAAATCCTCCCACTTAATCACTGGATAACCCCCCTCCAATTTCAGGGTTTTCATCTAGCTTTCCCACTAATTGAAGGCATGGCCCTCTAGTTTTAAACGACTGAAAAAAATAAAAAATAAAAATAAAAAAATAAAAAATAAAAATAAAATAAATAAAATAAAATAAAATAAATAAATAAATAAATAAATAAATAAAATAAAAATAAAAATAAATAAATAAATAAATAAATAAATATATATATATATATATATATATATATATAATATATATATATATATATATATATATATATTATATATATAAATAAATTAATTGTATCTTCCTATATGTGACGAATGCTAAAATAACCCTCACGTACTGCAATGAATTATTTAGTTTCAAAGTGTTAATCTCACATTGATATGGCTTGATGTCGACCTTCATCTCCATGTTAAACAAGGACTATGAATGGTTCACAACACTTGAATTGGGTTATTCTCTTTTGATTTCTTTCCTAAAATCCTTCTCTATTTCTTCATGATCCCCCAGTTTTCCTTATGATTTGACCTTTGAGTTGTAACCTTTGTCTTTTCTAATTCCAATCTTGTTCACCAGAACCATCATAAAGAGGTTCATATTATGGCTTACTTCGACAACCTACTCGTCTAGGCTTAAGAACTTATCCTAATATTCCTGATGTGATTTCTACTAAAAATATTTCTCAATATTCAATAAAAACACCAATCAACATAATTATACCAAATTAGCTACTTGAAAATTTAAATTCCCAATTACTTAGCCAGTTTCGGAAATAACAAACTAAAAACATCTGCCTCAAAAAGAATCTACCCGAAAATCCTCATTAAAATACTGTGTGAATTACCTAATGTTCTTTTTTGTCAAACAGAGAATTTTTTGCGGAGAATTATAGTTGAATGGAAATTTTTTAGCAAATAATTTTTTGATTATGAATTATCTAAAAATTAAATTTTAGATTTTTGTGATCTATATTATAAATAATATAAACAATAATTTTTTTGAAATTATTATATCCATTGACATTTTAAACTAACTAATATGATTTATATGATTTATGATTATCTAAAACTATGCTTTGTTAAGCTGAAATTTTTTCTAAAAAACCTTTTTCGTTGATTCAAAGGTAGATAAGATTCGTTCACGTGAAACTCTAAAATGTTGGAGACCTCAGTTGATTCGTTCCTCGTGCATCTCTTATGGAGATAGAAAACGAAAATCAAAAAAATATTATTTAAAATGACATTTTTATAATAGAGAACATTTAAAAAAATCACTACAAAACAAAAATAGCACCAACATATGATTTGGGAAACGTTTCCGTGGGAAAACCCAATAGGAAGGTAAGGGTCTTCTTCTTTTTCTTTCTCTAAATGGAAATGGTGCAAATGCAAAATGTGACTCCTGTGATCTGTGGATTGCTATAGAAAAGAAACCCTCTCTCTATTGACTCTCAGCTACTCTACTCTACATTGAACGACATGCACTTGAATAGAATGAAACCCCCTTTAATCTTAATGGCCTAGTTATAAGATAGCCCAATATCCTACCAAGGGTTAAAATTGACCCATTCTAGGGATGACATGGCATCCTCTCAAACCATGTGGAGAAAGCATGAAGCTCAAAATTTAAGGGGCATAACTTTTGAATGTGGACTCCATTTGAGGTATTTCTTGTGCCGCTAGAAAGGTATCTAAGTGTAAAATAACATTTGGGGGCTAGAACTAGTGAGAATTTTTGGACCCCAAGAAACTTTAGGAAATGGCTCATACTGCATTTAGAAGGTTTAAAATCCAAATTCGCCAAATTGGGACCTACTGGTAAAATGGGTTATTGGGCAGATTGCTCCCATTTTTCTACTACGAAAGCATCAATATGGATGAAACATGACATAATGATCTAATTTGAATCAATGTCTCAAGGAAATCCCCCCCAATGCTCGTTGAAGGAAAATTAAACTTACATATTGGGAACATAGACCACATTAGCACATCAATGTAAGATGATATTGGCTTTAAAATAAACCTTTTCTATGTACATATCGACCGTATAAGAAGTTAAATGATACTTTCAATCTATAAAATGCGCCACACTTGATTATTAAAAAGATTAGTGGAAGATTTCTTTTCCGCAACTTTATACTAAGACATTTAACCTATGATTGAATACTTGGTTAGATGTTTTTTTGTTTAGTTTTAATTAATTTATTATTGAATTTTTATTATTTTATTTCTCACATAAAGTGTCCTCACACAAAGTATTCTATGCAAATGATCATTAAGTAAATTGAAGATTTGCAAGAGTGGGATGGAGACTCCATGGTTAGTAGATAATTTGAGTGTTCTATATGAAGTTGCATCATATAAAGTAACAAAAACTTTCTCAAAATAGTATTGATGTTTATTATACTCTCTAACTAAGATAAAATAAACTTAAGACTTATGAAAGAGATATGGATAATCCTTACACATGATCATTGGATAAATTAAAGACTTGTAAAAGTAGTATGTATATTTAAAGAATAACTTCACATAAAGTAACTAAAAACTTATCAAAGTGATATGGATGTTTATTACATTCACTAAGTAAAATAAAGTAAATTAAAGGCTTATGAAAGAGATAAAGATATATGGTAATTGTAAAAGAGGTATGTATATTTAAAAGATTATATATATAATACTATAATATATATAATATATATATTAAAAAATAAAATACAATTGTAATCAAAATAATTGAAGACTTATAAAAATGCAATAGATAGTTTATAATTACTGAATATTTTAAATATTTTCATGTATACTAGTTTTTGATAGTCCAAATAAGTATGATGGTATGTGGAAAAAATATGATCTCATTGTTAACCTATCAAAATCACATATGGATACTTTTACAGAGCCATTTACATTTGTCTTTGTGGGTACTTCGTTTTTTCAGAGCCAAACAACCATGGTCGGCCTCTCTTTCGAATCCAAATTTCTCAGAACGCTCCTCTTCTTTAGCCTACTTCTTTTTTCATGCAATGCCATCTCTGACGAAGGGAAAATGCTGCTGCAAATAAAAGAGATGGATTGGATTGACAAACATCATGTTTTGAGCGACTGGAATGCGTCTGATGAAAATCCGTGTGGTTGGAATGGAGTATTTTGTAATACTCCATTCAATGTCGTTACTAAACTTAATCTCTCCAACGCTTCCATTGCAGGAAGGTTGACTTCTACTATATGTGGCCTTCACAATCTCACAGATTTGATACTGCAATCCAACCATTTCGGAGGTCCATTTCCCAATGGATTGTTGGCTTGCAAGCATTTGCAAACGTTGGATTTGTCAGAGAACCTGTTCGTAGGAAGCTTACCGCATAACATCTATGCACTGAGTGAGTTGAGTCATTTGAAGTTGGGGTCTAACAATTTTTCTGGAGATATTCCTTCAGGTTTCGTCATGTTACCGAATCTGAAGACACTGTGGCTGGATGTTAATATGCTGACTGGTTCAATTCCCGCTTTTCTCGGCAATTTGACGGAGCTGGAGAGCTTGGACTTATCTAATAATCATCTCTGGGGCATCATTCCCGCAAGTTTGATGAATTTGTCAAAGATGACAGAACTATATCTGGATGTTAATATTCTGAGTGGTTCAATTCCTGCTTTCCTAGGTAATTTGACGGAGCTGGAGAGCTTGGATTTCTCTAAGAATCATCTCTCGGGCAACATTCCCGCAAGTTTGATGAATTTGTCAAAGATGACAGAACTATATCTATGGGAAAACCAGCTGTCTGGAGAAATCCCGCATAATATTGACGGGCTGAGGAGCATACAAACTCTAGACTTTTCAAGTAATCAGCTGAATGGAACAATTCCTGAGACAATTGCAAATTTGGCCCATTTGAAAACCTTGGCTTTGTGGGAGAACAACCTCACAGGGTTCGTCCCTGCACAGCTAGCAATGCTTGTTAACCTCACAAACTTGGATCTCTCCAGTAACAAGCTTACTGGGCAGCTGCCACAGAATCTGGGCACAAATTCTGATCTTTGGCTTGTTGATGTTTCAGAGAACAATTTCAGGGGTCCTCTGCCTGCACATCTATGTAAGGGAAGAAATCTTTATGCGTTGGTTATATTTTCAAACAATTTCAATGGGAGCTTGCAGTCCTTAGACTCTTGCAACAGTCTGCTATATGCACAGCTCTATGAAAACCAGCTAACTGGTGAGGTTCCTCAGGCATTATGGAGCTCTCAAAATCTTATCGAATTGAAGCTCTATAATAATATGTTTGAGGGCCGGATTCCTCAAGAGATTGGGAGGGCAAAGGAGCTGAAATGGTTACAGATCTCCAACAATCTGTTCAGCGGAGTCATTCCTTCACAGATTGGACAGCTGAGTGAACTCGTCAACTTTAGTGCAAGCAATAACCGACTCTGGGGACCTCTTCCTGATGAACTTGCAGGTTTGCGTAATATCACTAGCCTCCAGCTTGATCACAATTTATTGTCTGGCGAAATTCCAAAAGGAATAATGTCATTGGCAGTTCTCTCTGAGCTGAATCTGGCGAACAACCAGTTAACGGGAGAAATTCCTGCATGGCTAGGCTCCATGTCAATTTTGGACTCTCTGGACCTCTCAAACAATCTACTGGAGGGGGGTATTCCTCCTGAATTGGGGAATCTGAGGTTGACCCTTTTCAACGTATCTGGCAACCACTTGTCTGGCACAATTCCACCCGCTTTACAGGTTCGGACTTTTACAGATAGTTTTCTCGGCAATCCCAATCTCTGTGGTGATCCAGCTCTGCTTAGGGTCCGATCGTGTGCTTCAAAGGGCGGACCTTCATTATTGCTCGTAATAGTCGCCCAAATAATATCTCGTGTTGCTTTCATGTTTGATTTATGTAGCTTGTTTCAATACCCATACCAAACTCAGCAATTTCTTTCTGATCAAACCCAGCCGCTCCACGCCTTGGTTTGAATGATGCGCGACTCAAACATCAAGTGATAGATGTAAATGTAACAGGTTGTGAGGGAATAAGATCGATAAAGGGTAACAGGGTTGTTGTGAACTGCTATGCTCTGTCAGGCACCTGCGTGTATATTGTTGTTTGTATTTTCTTTCAAAGCTTTAGTAGATATTTTAAGTATCAATTTTTTTAGATTTCATTAAAAAAAATGATTAAATTAGAGAAAAAAAATAATTTAATTTTAAATAGTTAAATTTCATTTAAAATTAAATGTGTAAGTTTCAAATATAATGTCGATTTTATTGTATGCATAATTTAAAAATGTTCCAAATATTTTACCTATGAAATTCCCTGCACCACCATTAAGTAGCTTAGTCGTTCTTCACCAAATATTCCTCTTCTTCCTTCTAGCATTACTGCAATAGTTTTTAGTAAATATTGGGTAAATCATATATATAAAATAAAATAAATTATAATTTTATTTTAAATAATTATTATTAATAATAATTATGAAACCAAGCTTATATTACTTAAATATATAGGTTTAAAAAATCATGTAAAAAAAAAATAATCATGGAAAATTTTAACACGCACTATTATGGCTTATGAATAACATATGTTAAGGAAAACCATAACTCATTTCATATAATATTTATTATACTTGTTTAGGCATGGTATTTTGACTATGTATTAGTATGTCTTTGACCAAAAATTTCTCAAACTTTCCATAATTTAACATTGGGAATTCATTTTTTGTTTTTTTGCTATTAATTTATTTCTCTATAGGGTCATTAGTTGAGGTCTTATTATGGGTTGTTTAGTAACGTCCATTTCAATTAGTTAGCAAGAAGGTTGGGACAGAGACTCGAGAATAGAGATAGATTGATCCTTGTTAAGATAAGTTGTAGTTCGCTCTACTGAACAAGTATATAATCAGGTCATCTTGGGAGGTGGGGCATAACTCTTTCTTGGAGAATCCAATTTCAATAAGACTAGTGGAATTAGAAAGAGGTCGCAAAGGGATACTGTAGGTCGCAATTTCAGACCTTGGAGATCCAAAATTACAAAGTTACAATCGTGCAATATCGAGCTCCTACAAAGTGAAAAAAGGTGTGTAGTTTTTTTTTTAATTTTTGCGTAAATTTGGTTTGAAAAATTAGTTTGAAGGAATTCAAAGGGCATATTGAAGCATTATTATCAGTAATTGATGCTCCGAAGAAAGAAAATGGAAACACCTAGTAAGCAACCTGAAAGCTCTAGCATGACTCATGAAGAAGAGGAAGAAATGCAACATGATATATTAAAATTACAAGAACAAGTGCAACAAATTTCACTCGCACAAAAAGTGATGGAAGCTAAGATGGATGGTTTAAAGAAAGACGTAGAAGTTAAGATGTGTGGCGTGCAAGCTAAGATGGATGGTTTAAAGAAAGACGTAGAAGTTAAGATGTGTGGCGTGCAAGCTAAGATGGATGGTTTAAAGAAAGGTGTAGAAGCTAAGATGGATGGTTTAAATAAATGCATAGAAGCTAAGATGAATGGCGTGGAAGCTAAGATGGATGATGTGGAAGCTAAGATGGATGATTTAAAGAAAGGTGTGGAAGCTAAGATGGAAGATTTGACAAAAATTATACAAGAAATGCTTACTAATGGCGAAAGAGTAGTAAAGGAAACTCATGATGAGAACAAAATAAATGTTAATCATGAGTTCATAAAATCTAATGTTGGATTGAAAAACCACCATGTTTCAAAGATCGATATGAGGAAGTTTGATGGCAAGGATCCCGCAACATGGATACTACAGATGGAGCAGTTTTTCGATCTCCATAATGTCCAAAACACACAAAAGGTACGCATTGCAACTTTATATTTGGAACCAAATCAGTTTGTGTGGTATCAATGGCTTTGCTCTTGTAAATAAATTGTCACCTAGGCTATTTTTATGGATGAAATGATAGGACATTATGAAGATACAAAAAGCAAAACTTTTTTTAGCCAATGGTAAATCTCAAACAAAAGGGTTCAATGATGGAGCACATTGAGGACTTCCAAAAATTGAATATAAGGGTAAAAGATAAGATATTCCAGAGGAGCATAGGATTGATGTGTTCATTGGGACTTTAAAGGATAACGTCCAACATGAGGTCTGCCGTTGGGAACCTGATTCATTGGAGAAGGTGTTCAGGTTGGCAACAAAAATGGAAAGCAAAATTATGGTAATAAGGAAGCCTACCACTCACAATCATAAAGATGGAAGTGTTGTTTCCCATAGCCATCCATAACCTACAAGGTTGACACCACAACAATTGGAAGAAAAAAGAGCAAAAGGGCTTTGTTACAGTTGTGTTAATAAGTGTGCTGAGAAGAAATTATTTTACATAGATTGTGAAGAGGAGGAAGAAAAGGAACAAGAAATGTCAAAAGAAGAGGATATACACTAGGAACAAACCCTAGAGAAGGAAGAAATGAATCTGACCATATCTTGTAATGCATTGGCTGGAATTACCACTCCTCAAACTATCAAGATAGAATGGAATATCAAGAAGAAAAAGGTAATAGTGTTGATTGATTTGGGCAGTACCCATAATTTTATTCATTGTAAGATAGCCAAGAAATTGAATTGCTTCCCATATCCAGCACCAGAGTGTTAAGTTATTGTTGCAAGTGGAGGAACCATAACTTGCTCAAGAAAGTGCCATAATATCAAGTTATCCATGGGAGAATATGTATTGAATAGCCCAATTCTTTCCATTCCAATGGGTGGTGTTGATGTTGTACTAGGATTCCAATGGCTACAATCATTGGGTACAATAGATCTTAATTTTCAAGAACTTTTCATGAAATTTTCTTCAGAAGGAAAGGAAGTTGAATTAAGGGGTATCACAGGGAAACTGGAAAGGATAATCAGCTCTAACATAATGACAAAGCTTCTAAAGCAAGAACAAAGAGGCATAATTGCACAATTATGTTCACTAGAGGTTCCCACATCGAAATCATCTATTTCTCCAGATCTCCAAAAAGTCTTGGACAATCATTCCAAGGTATTTGAGACTCCCAAAGGCTTCCCACCTATTCATGATCATGATCATGCTATTCATTTGATTTGAGGAAGTGTTCCTCCAAACACTAGGCCTTACAGATATCCCTATGCCCAAAAGAGTGAAATTGAGCTCATGGTTGCAAAAATGCTAGAGGTTGGTATAATTCAACCTAGTCAAAGTTCTTTCTCTGCTCTAGTAGTATTGGTTCGCAATAAGGATGGATCATGGTGCATGTGTCCAGCTTATAGGGAGCTCAACAAACTCACTATTAAAGATAAATTTCTCATTCTTGTCATTGATGAATTATTGGATGAATTCCATGGATCAATTTACTTCACCAAGTTGGATCTTCGTTCAGGATATCATCAAATCAGAATGAAGACTAAAGACCTTCCAAAAACAACATTTAGAACTCATGAGGGTCATTATGAATTTTTGGTCATGCCTTTTGGCCTTACCAATGCACCCTCAACATTTCAAGGTTTGATGAATTCAAATTTCAAACCATTCCTTAGAAAATTTGTGTTAGTATTCTTTGATGATATACTAATATACAACAAGTCTTGGAAGGATCATTGAACATGTTGACAGGGTGCTACAACTATTGAAGGAGAAACAATTATATGCAAAAAGATCCAAATGTTTCTTTGGAGTCCAGGAGGTGGAATATTTGGGTCATATTGTATCTCATGAAGGAGTTAAGGTAGACCCTAGCAAAAGTAAAGCCATTAAGGAATGGAAAATTCCCACATCCATAAAGCATCTGCGAGGATTTCTTGGGTTGACAGGGTATTATCGCAAGTTTGTTAAGAATTATGGGAGAATAGCAGCACCTCTAACAACATTATTGAAGAAAGATGCATTTTCATGGACTCCGGAAGCAATAAAGGCCTTTGAACATCTTAAAGAGGCAATGTGCCAAGCACCGGTCTTAGCTACACCGGACTTCACAAAAACCTTTATTGTGGAATGTGATGCTTCAGGAAATGGAATTGGTGTTGTTCTAATGCAGGATGAAAGACCCATTGCTTTTGAAAGTTGTCCAATCAAGGGAAAGTTTTTACACAAAGCTATTTATGAGAAGGAAATGTTGGCAATACTCCATGCACTTAAGAAATGGCGACCCTACCTAATGGGAAGACACTTCAAGGTAAAAACGGATCATGATAGCGTTAAATACTTTTTAGAACAAAGATTATCCTCTGAAGAGCAACAAAAGTGGGTCACAAAGATGTTGGGTTATGACTTTGAAATCATCTACAAAAAAGGGAAGCAAAATGTGGTGGCAGATGCACTCTCAAGAAAGGATGAGGATGTGGAAGCATTGTTGTGCGCCATTTCTATTATCCAACCAGATTGGATAAACGAAGCAAGGGAGGAATGGAAGAATGATGAAGAAGTGTGGGCACTTATTCGAAAATTACAACAAGATTTCAGTACGTCTGATACATTTAGCTGGCAAAATGATTCGTTATGGTACAAATATCGCATATACCTCTGTAAGAATTCCCAGCTAAAACAAAATATTCTTATGGAATTGCACACTTCTCCCTTAGGAGGGCACTCATGATTTTTAAAAACTTACCACAGGGTTAAAAAGGAATTTCTTTGGGATGGCCTTAAATCAGATATTCAAAAGTTTGTGGCAGAATGTTTGGTTTGCCAACAAAATAAAGTTGAAACAATTAAGACGCCGGGTCTATTACAACCTTTATCCATTCCAAGCCAACGTAGGGAGGAGGTTTCAATGGATTTTATCACAGGTTTACCCAAGTCTGAGGGAAAGAGTGTCATCATGGTGGTAGTTGACAGACTTACCAAGTATGCACCTTTTGTGCATTATCACATCCATTTAAAGCTAGTACAGTTTCTACTGCATTTATGGAAACAATTCAAAAGCTACATGGAAACCCAAAGATTATTGTAAGTGACAGAGATCCCATTTTCACTGGAATTTTTGGACAGAATTATTTTCTTGTCTTGGTACTCAGTTAGCTCATA
>APFE030449436.1:48246-98778 GCA_000404065.3 Pinus taeda | reverse complement strand
ATCTATGTTGGTGTTTCAGAGCCCTAGAAATGTAAAATTTACTAGATGAATTTTAATTAAGCGTTGTGTTATTAAGGCTGTTATTACTCAAATGGGTAAATGGATATGAAACCAATGGTGTTATGACCCGACTCAACTGAATGCAATCGAATATGATAATGTAATCTTTTCAATTCGATGAATCCTAACTAAAGTAAGGAGAGAGTTTCCATTCACTTCCAACAATGCAAAAAAATTGATCACTAAGAGAAAATATAACAAATTCTCTAATGCACTAATTTCATCAAGATAAACTAATGCAAATCAATTTCAAAACTTTTTATTTTTTATTTTTATGTAAATTCAAATCGAAGAAAATTGATCTAAATCTACGATTGATTTTTCAGAATGTAAACTATGCAATTGTAATCTATGCACAATTCACTTGAAAAGTATGCAAATGTAATCTATGCACATTTTTCATTCATATTCCGAAAAGGAGAATTCTAATTATGCAAATGTTATCTATGCAAGAGAATTCTCAAACACAAGATGATTCTAATGTAATCTAAGAACCAATCAAGTGCAAGTTGAGAAAATTGGGTAAGAGTTCCAAAGATCA
Source organism: Pinus taeda (assembly GCA_000404065.3). NCBI lineage: Eukaryota > Viridiplantae > Streptophyta > Pinopsida > Pinales > Pinaceae > Pinus > Pinus taeda. The sequence goes on along the minus strand of APFE030449436.1, from coordinate 98,177 downwards.
AAAAATAAAAACACTCAAAGGCGATTAACACTCATACACAATTTAGCCCCTCCCCCCGGCGAATGAGGGGAAATTTTTTTTTTGCAAAAACAAGAGCAAAATGATGCAAAATTGTGAAAAGACTGAGACAAACCTCCAAGTAATGACCAAAGGAAATCAAATTAAGAATTTCTCAAAAAAGAGACTCAAAACACCCAATTGATAAAAGCTTAAACATGAATGCCAATGGAATCAACCTAAGAAAAGTTCCTGACAACTCATGTGCAGATATGGGCAGAGACTAAAAACACATAAACAAAACCTAAGCTGATTGAAAGAGGAAATCTTAAGTTTTTCAAAATTTTGACAGGGTCCGTAGGCTCCCAGTTTACCCAGGTGCGGTACCGCTTTGTGTGTAAAGCAAAAGTGTGGGTATGTACGCACTGTGCTACAAGCAGAGGGTGCGGTCCTCTCCCAAAAGTATGAAAAACAAAAAATAATCCAAGATCTACTAAATCTACCCAATTCCACACACAACAAGCCAAAAACAGAAACGAAAACACAGTTTCTCAGGTCAAAGTAAAAGCAAGGAAAACGATCAATTCCCCAGCGGAGTCGCCATTTTGTCACGCGGAATGAGTCGATCTTGCGGACAAGATAGACCCTCCTAGAATCTAATTAAGACCTAATGACAAACAAACCAACCAGACACTACCTTTCTCTAAATGCGCTTTATAAATAATGGCAAACAAATGTGTTTAAGGCCTACCTCATGTCTAACGCAAGTTTGGAGATGCCTTCGCTCCTTTGATCCAAGTAAGTTCCTTTGTCACAAACCTGCAAACACAAACAAGGCAAACGATTAGATAGCACTTGAATAACCAGTATTATAAAATATAAAAAATATTTAACATGAAATTCAAGGAGTCCATGAAACAAATAACATAAGATACTTGTTGAGAAAAATGAGCTTGATTGTATTAATTCAAAAGAAGAAGAACCTTACAACCTTTGCCTTGACGTTGTACAAGCTCCTCCCGGGGTCCAACAGGAATTCTCCTCTACTTTGACAAGCTTCACTCACTCCCCAATGAAGCCAGAAAGGTATGTGATCTCTCCTCTTAAGCTTAAATAGGAAGTCTTGATTTCACTAGCATTTACCCTCAAACATTCAGCTTCTAACCTCCCTAGCCACTAACCCAATGCCTCAATTTATAGTGTAATGGAGGGCAGTTACTAGGTCCTCCTTCAAAGGATAGAATCCTCCTTCAAAGGGATAGCTCCTCCTAACAAGGGATTAGCTCCTTCTCTTTTGGGATGCATGAACCACTTTGGAGCGAACAATCCACGTCAAAATTCCTTCTAGAAACTTCTAGAATTAACCCAAAGTGAGTTTTTTAAGATAAAAATTGCGCCTTTTGACTTTCACAGGGGTACGCACCCTCCCCTTTACATACAGAGCGTATAAGTACGCAGATACTCTGAACAAAAGGTGTGGGCCCACAGGCAAAAGTGAGAGAAAGTGCGGAACCATAGTTACATTGCTTTTTTGATGTTTTGAAGAGCTGAGGTCTGAGACTTGCTTAAGAGGCTGGTATAGGTGGTGATAGACCCATACCGACTGTAAATAATCAAGGTGATGATATTTTTGTGTAACATTTATCCCACTCTTTTCATGTCTTTTTCTTGGTATAAATAATAGGTTGGAATTTATGTTTTTTTTTTTTGGCTAATAAATAGTTCATATAATCGGGCCATCTTTGTTATAGTAAATTTCAATTAAGATTCATAACTTCATTAAAATAGAACACAAAAAATATCATTTACATATTTTTCCCATGGGCACCACATAAAGATGGTTATTGCTATGGACACTCCATTGGAAAATGATTAAGAAGAAATGGTAGTACAACACATAGAAAAATCCATAAATCATCGCCATTAGATTGGAAATAATCACAATATCAATTATTGAGAGAGAAACCATCAATTGACTCTCAAAATATTGCAAAAATTGGTACCATCAACAAAAAACCCTTTCAGACTTTCACCAAGTAATACCAAAAAATTGAATACTCATCCAAGCAAGATATATAAACATAGATAAAGTTCCAAATTAATCAAAACAATATCCAAGTCTAAATATCTGATAGATTAAGGTCTTAAAATATAATTGCATAAAATCCCTACATGCAAAATTCAAATTTGATAAAGTTAGAAATGAGAATAATGCCAATCTCTTTACACAATGGAACAAGTAAGAGCACCAATTGTTGATCGTCATCCTAAAAGATGCAGATCCACTTCCAAAAAATAACATAACGCCTAATGCTTGTCCTAGGTAACCATTCTGAGCAAATTTGGGGAAACAAAGTTTGTAATAACATTTCATACAAGAGGCTAGTTTTATAACCATATCCTTAAAGAAAATTGAGGCAGGGTTGAAGTTTTATAGGTGTTGGAGGAAAAATTCCCTAAGGTAAGGGTTGACAACCTCAACAGAACAGAACAAGAAAATCAACAAGAAGTAGTCAAGCAAGCATGCCAAACATGTGAATTATTAAATGTGGACTTGGAAACTTACTTGGAGGTCCTACATTTGAATATGTTCCCGTAGGGTCCAAACCCTTTGCGTCCTCTAGAATTGAGCAGGCCTGCAAATCAATTCAGAGAAGCATATACATGATATATAATTCAATGTGCATACATAAAAGATATGTTAAATCATCATATATAAACATATAAATTTCTATTCATGAGACAATAACATATCAGGAACAAGACATGAGCTTCTTTATTGATAATCAGTAATAGGTATAGGAAAGGTACAACCTGATCCAAGCCAAAGCACTGACGAAGCCTTCCTCTAGATCCATCTAGCCCAAGCCATGAAGACAACCTCCCTAACAAATCTGAGGAGATGCTATAAAGATAATGAACATCTCTGCAAAGTAAATAAGGGTTTCCATAGAGATTTGGAGTGTAGGAGGCATGGGAAAATTAGACTTGATCTGGGAGAAAAATGGGTATAATGTTGATAGTCGTTCTCTTATGTGTTTTAGGCCTACCCAAGGTGTGTATATATACCACCTTACATTAGTTAATTCAGTTGTGCTATGGGTTCTTGTAGGTGGACTCTCGGTAAAACTCGTGAACCCCACATGAAAAATGACATAATATTTTATTTTTTCATATTTAAAAAGGTATACGTGGGTATGCAGTTGTAGAACCCGCATATGTACTCACTTTTGAATGGGCAGAGTCGCATATGGAATTTGAAATATTGTTTTTTAATAAAGGATCAAGTCTGTGTGTGAAAAGGATTCCCAAGGCCATACAAGAGCATCCAAATCTATAGGAGTGCTAAATGATGCTATAACAACAAGTAACAAGTTTCTTCCAATTTATTCTAACATGTCTAACCCATTGCATGCTTTTGGGTCCAGTTGTATACTTTTAGGTCTAGTTTCTTGTAGTTGGGCTTGTCATTCTTGTACATGTGAGAAATCTCAGGAACAAGTAGATTGTCAGGGTTTGGATTAGCCAACAAGGAGTATATTGACAATAAAACCTGCAATCAACAAAATATTTGTGTTACGGACACAATATTGAAAAGCAGGAACCAAAGGAAACATATTCATGAGAAAGGAACCAACTCTTCTTGCTTTTCATGATTAAATGAACCAACTTCAGAGGAACCACAGTAGAAGGAATCCAACACAAGTGTTGAGGTAAGGGATGGCCTTGTCTCCAAATTGTATATATGTGTTGAGGTAAGCGACACATATAGTTATAAAGGCATGTATTTATATTGTTTTTATGGAGGAAACACCAAATTAATGTTTGAATGAAACACAACTACACAAATATGAATGGATAGTGAAAGAAACTTACACCCAAAGGTAGGTAGCAAAAAAAGGTTGAGTTATCTCAAACATTCATCATTTGAACTATTCACTAGACCTAAAGCCAAAAGGTACAAAATTAACACCACATTCATACAAACAAATCAACAAAAATACAACTAGTAATTATTTATAAATGATCCAACATATGTAAATACATAAGGAAAGTGAAAGTATAATGTTTTGAAAATTAACTTTGTTCAAAATTTTCACAAAATTTGAAAAAACTTTGTAATCAGTTTCTTCTAATTTGTATGTATCATTCCTATAATTGTATGATAAGTTTGTGATTGCTATAACATATTCAAGTTGTACAAAAGCATGATCTGTCAAATCATACTTCTACATGCATTGCCCCTTTATTCTACTATACCAACATAATTGAATCTCGATGCCTTCTAATATATCCAAAAGGTCAATGTCATTATGGAAATAAAACACCCTATTACCATCCTTCTTCCTTATTGTTTGAACCCTTCCAATGTACCACGTTCCACAAGAAATACCTTTTTTTGTTCTTCGAGGAATACCTTTTCTTGCAATACGTTAAATGGGGGAAATTGAGTTGCTTTCAAACAACACCCCACATTATGATCCAATTCCAAAGCCAATTGAAACACCCTTTTGTGGAGTCTTCCCATCTCGCCTAAAGTAGATCCCATTTCTCACTTTTGTCAACCTATCTCTGGATAATGTCAAATTTCCATTCAACTGACTAACCAAACATTGTTTGAACATATCCTTACCATCAAGATCCATGATTGGTTTTATATTTTTTCTTACATTTTCATCAATGGTATCTAAAATTTCATCCAACTCACATCTCCACTCACTTTCCATTATTTGCAATTCACTTTCATTCTGTACCAATGAAGAGGAATATTGGAATATAGAGTTGGAACAAATCAGTGGAGAATCATCAACTACTTCATCCACAATTTGGAATGTTGGATAAATCTGATCCTCTATCCATTGTTTAACCCACCAAGAATATTGAGTGTAATTTTTTGGTTGCATTCCAAGGGTTAATAAAATGTCTTGTGCATCCTTGAATCCAATCTCAAGGGCTTATACAATTTTAGCCTCTGTGGATATTGAATCAGACTGCGTCAATATGTCAATGTTTTGTATTTTTTCTTGGTGCAATTTATTCCAAATGCTTTCTTGCTTCTTATGAGTTTTATTAAAATCAAGCCCTTGGGGATTTGATTCTTCTTCAACAACTCTATTAAGGGTTCCAAAAGCATGAAGCAAGTTAGTGAAATAATGGGCCCTCTCCACTCCAAGCATCCCACCAAATTTTCTAAATAAGTTCTAACATACATTTGATGCAGTCAAGTGCAAAACACATGGCAAGTTAGAGTATTGATCTCGAAACAATCTCATCAACAAAACTGCAAAATGCAAGAAATTTTCACATCTTGATCTGCCTCTATTCTGATGAAATTTATGTTTACATTAGTATGAGATTATTTTTGTACCCAACATAACCATACTGTGAAGAAATGATGAACTCGTGAAGCATTTCACACTCTTTCCCAAAGGATCAAACTATGAGACATAACAATGTCAATATAGTCAAAAACAATAATTAGATAAGTCTGTGTATCTAGTGTCCTCTCTAACTTTCCACTTGGTGTACTTCTCAACTCTTTGAAACACCTCTTAACATGCCTTGAAGGAATGCATTGTGTGGAACCCTAATTTTGTTGATCCATCCTCTCTATATCTTCATCCTTAAACTTGTGACCATCCACTTCAAAAGTGTGATAAACCATTTTGACATGACCAAAAACTATGTACTCATTTCCTAAAACCAATTATTGTCAATCACTAAATAAAGGATTCACTAGATTTTTTCCCTTGTGGTTGTAATCTTGTTCATGCAACCCTATTGCATTGCAACCATTGTACAACCCAATTAGCCTCCACCCTTCCCAAGGAAGTTGATATCGAAGACTTGATGTTGAAGAATAATCCTTCAACATAAGTTATATTCTTATGTTATCCCCATCTGAGGAATGACTAACAATAGGTCCCAAATTATTTTCCACATGTTTCTTCCACATAAATTCTACCTTTTCCCATTGTTGATAAACAAAATTTTCATTGAACCTACTACATGTTGGATGAACAACCAAAACCAAATGAGGAAGCTTTTTGTGTAAAGGGTTTGCAATAAGAGCATGTGCATAATGTCCAATAACATTGTTCTTAAAATAAATTGTTATAATCTCATAGCCTACAACTCCCTCACCAACTCTCACCAAGAAAAGTGATTAGCATTGATGTTCTTATTTCGTACTGCAAAACTCCACTACTGTATTGCTTTTTTCTACCCACTTAACATATTTTTTCACAATTGTTTCATCTTCAACAAGGCATACAGGAATTGGGCCATCTATACCATGTTTGGATTTATAAGAAGTGTAAAGTTTTCTGACTGCCTAAAAACTGTGCTTGTTCTCCCCTAGGATATATGCCAATGAATTTCTAACTTGCCTTAAAGTTGTATATATTGAAGGACCATCTAGATTCAAGCTAATAAAGCTATGTAATATAGGACCTCCCCATAACTTGATCATCTCATAAAGGGATTTTGTGGACATGTACTATACCTTCTCCTTACTTTTGCATGCATCAAGTTATGAAAGATATCCTTAAAAAATTCCCAAACTGCATCTTTACCTTGTAATTTTCCTTGCTTATGTGCCTCACACACATCCTTGCAAAACCTAAAGACATCCTTCCTTTCTGTCGATTCAAACAAAATTTCCTTTAGGGATCTCATTCTAATAGAGAGTGTAGAAAAATTTGTCCTCTCCCACCAAAGAGCTTGCATTGTTGATCTATGGTTATCATTTGTAACCCTTGCAACATTCTTCAATTTATTTTGAGTCAAATAGTCCAATATTCTACCTTTTTATGTATTTTGTTCACTTCTTTTATTGGTGCACCTTGATTCACGATATAATCACATCCTGAAGTCATCACATTCTAGAACCAACTTACAAAATCTGCATGTTAATGAATCAAATGGGATCCCTATTTCAGAAGCCCTCTGACAATGAATATGCCTATATGTACCATAAATATGACATTCAATACCCTTATAACATAACATGATCTTGGTATGCTTCTCTATGGCCCATAATTTGCTACCCCTTTGATCATCCATTAGGACCTTTGTTTATAATCTCTCCTCATTTCTATCAATATTAGGATACCAATACCCTTAACATTATAATAATGTTGGGTGCAACCCAACTTGGCTTAGTTCTGGCAAAGACTCTGCATTTTGTGGGGAAGAGCACGCAACGGGGTTCGAGGTGGATTGTGTAGCAGAGCAGTTTTGAATATACCGCGTGGATTGCATATGGATCTATACCAGGCATTTCCTCATAAGACCAAGCAAACACATCTTGAAACTCTTTAAAGAGATTGGTATAAGTTCGAATTTCTTCAGGGGAATACTCAGCTTGAATGAAGACATTTTCGATAACGTTGGGATTCCTAGTGATGTTCTCTGGAATAGTTTTCTAAATGACAGACATGTTACCTTCGACCGAAAACTGTGCTAGAGCCAAAGGATTTAAAAATGCATGAACATCACCAATAAACAAAGGACTAGACAAGCTTGATTCTACTTCTCGCAAATTAGAGAGGAAATATGACCGATGATGCAAATCATCCCACTGTCTCTCAATACTCATCATTGCTTCTAGAATTGCTTCTCGGATGATAAAACAATATCTAAGCAATCCATAGTAGAAGTTGAATCTAGAGTCCAAGCTAGAGCCACATCCCCATCCAACTCCTCTGGTGAAAAGGGAGTAGGATCGAAGTCTGCAGTGTTAACTATATATTGATAAGAAATTCCAACTGCAAACATAGCAAATGCCATTCCACCCACTTTCCCCTCATCCACTATGGTGGTATAAGAGGGTATGGACCAAGGATATGAAAAATAATGAGTTCTAAAGAAATCTCTTCGAGAAGGTGCCTTGGAAGATGAAATAGCATTAATTCGAGCAATAGGAGCAGGAAAATCAAAGGTACCCATTAAGGAAGAATACATCGAAACTCTTAGATTCTTAATAGGCTACTTAGGATTGTTCACTAAGGGAACAATAGATTCAAAAGATGCATTACATTCACCCAGAAAATAATCCATCTGATCAACCATTACAATTCTCCCTTCATGAGGAAAACAGAGGATGTGGAATAATGGTGATACAATAACGTCCATCTCGTAAATCCAATTTCTTCCCAAAAGGAGATTGTAATCCAAATTTGCATCAAATATTTCTACTTCGATTACAACCTTGCCCCCAAAACAGACGGGAAAGGATGGAACAATCCCATGTGGCCTATGAGAATGACCATCAAATTTTGTTAAGAGAGTAGGTGACAGAACAACTTGAGGTGATATAATAGCCTTCCAACATGATATGGACATTACACATGTGGAGTATTGGCTTAGTGGGCCCTGACCTAGGTTCAACGTTAAGTTAGCCAAGTAAATCCCCGCACTACTGGCCCTTTTGGAATCAATTCGTGGGGTGCAGACTAAAGTCTCACCCAAAGCAATATGGGGGGATGTTGGAACCAAGTTTCCACACCTAAAGATGGTTATGATGTCGTTTTGTAACCCTTTATCTATCTTTGTGCAGATCGATAAGCCCTAGGGGCTTATCGATATAAATTCCTCTTGCCAACCTCTAGACCTTTGCTAAGGCCTATGATGGTCCTTTGCAAACCCTAAACAGGTGAATCAACCACTTACGTGCTTCTGTAATTACTCTTACTTCCGTATTTACCCAAATCAGCTTAAGTATCCAATAACTTCAACATGAATTAATATGTTCTTCACGTAAACAGATATTATTACTTGCGTTCAGATAACAATGTAAAACATACAGATTCATGCATCTATATAGCATTAAATCGTAAACCCATTATTCAACATAACATAACCTCATTTATTCATAACAAAAGTAAATAGATCAAACACAGGTATTTCCAGAGTAATCTTCTTATTTAATGCTTCAGATCTTCTTACAGACTCAGACTACTTGGCACACACAGCTACAGGGGTCCGCACGCTCAGCTGCAGACTTCTACCCTAGGCCTTGACGCACGTAATTGCAGAACCTTTCTTCTACTCTAAGACTCTTTTCTCTTTTCACTAATGACCCATTACTTTCATCATCAATACTACTACTTCTGCCTTAGACTCCTCTAAGACTCTCCTTTTTATACAATCCCATGGTCTGAGGACCATGGGTAGATTTTCTAAATCTGACACAACTTACATACAAGAAGGGTGGAAACCCTTTATGATACTTTACATCTACGCACTCTGCAACCATAGATTGCAGAGACTTTACACTTTACATACAAAAACTTGGGCTTTCTACCCCAAAACTTGGGCTTTTAGTCCCAAAATTGACCCTAAGGGATCCTGTCCTAACAAGCCCCCAACACAAATATTGTGACTCACCCTCGAGTCACTCTAATAGCGTGGAGATCTTACTGTGCAGACCTCCCAACTCCACTTGCATCACTTCAACTTCAGTTGTACACTTCGTAGTCACCTGCTTGACCTACTCCACCAGTTGCTCCGTTGCTAGTCCTACGCTATTTTCCTGGATCTTTTGTTGTGTTGTCTGCAGGTTGGCCAACTTCTCCCCAATGGTGGCAGAGAGCACATAGGCCTCATCTAGCCAAGGCCCCAATTTGGCCTTAAGGACTACCTCTTTTAGATGCATTACTTCCACCTATTCTTTTAGTTCCTTTGCCTCCTATAGCTTTGCCAATATCTGTGTGATGGCGATGGTGCACGCCATTGATCTGGCCTTTTTGTGCTACCGTTGTAATTCCCTTGCCTCAGTATTCAACCTCTGGAGGTTGGGATCTTCCTATAGACTCATGAGGAACTCCATCGATTGCTCGAAGAAAATAGTGCATTCTGCTACCACGACATCTATTGCAACGACTACATCCTTGACAACTTCCTCGCACTGTTCTTTGACCTGAAGGATGTACCCTCAAATCAAGCTATGTAATATTTAGGTTTAGCTCAAATTGAACCTTGTCCATCTCGATCCGAACATCGCAGACACCTGCAACCAACTTCCGAATCTTGGCCTCCAAAGGCGCCTCTTCTAGGATGTGTAGTTCTGGAATGGTTCTGCATGCTTCTGCTACCAAAGCTGCAATGCACTCATTCTTCTCCTGAAACTTTTTCTAGGTGTCTATCGCAGTCGATTTATCAACGAACATCTGTTCATTTTTAACCTTCTTCTCGTTGATCACACTCAGTGCACGCTGCTCTCGGGCTCTAAGTTCTACAATCACACCTGCTTGCAGCGTGTGAAGGAATTCACTTGGGAGCACAGCCAATTTGAGACCAATATTACTTAAACAACCTTGTCAACATCTGTCTCCATGCTTATGGAACCATCAGGCAGCATGACGACCTGAGGATCCAAAAAGCGAACCAGCTCTGTGGCTTCAGTTGTTCCAAGTGCTAAACTAGTCAACATCGCGCTGCTCTGGCCTACCCCTACTTGCAGTTGAGTAGTTTGGATCTGTAGCTCGTACAAACCTGTCTGTATGGCAACCAAAGCTTGCTTCTACTGCTGCTCAAACTATTGCAGCAATTCCACTATCGTATCCCTGACCTTATCCCCATTGTCATCCAAGTTGCCTTCTGTCAAGGTGATCGGGTCTATGGATGACTTAGTGGCCTTGGTCTTTTTGTGCGGCCCTTCCTTCTTCTGCTCCCTATTCCACTTCACTCAGAAGGGAATGCTTTCTAGATCTGTGCCACACTGCTCTAATCAATATTCTTCTTCTGTCTATGGTGAAGGGGATTTATGACTTCTATCAGAATCATGCTCTTCCTCCCGTTCCTTCATGGCGCACTCCGCTTCTGATCTGGATTTTTCTTCAGCCTCCTTCTTTCGCTTTTCAGCGAACTGCTAAATCTTCGACCGAGCCTCTTCCTTATTCCTATTTCCTGTAGATTTACTAGATCCAATGGAAAAATATGATGTTGTGCGCCACTTGGTCGGCCAACAATCGAGAACCACTATTATGGCATCATCCATCATGAGGTATGGTAGATCATACCACTTCTGTTCTGGGTCCTTGTGCGCTCGGATGGAAATGAAGTGGAAGTCTTCTTTGAACTCCACATATCTCGACAACTGCTCAAAAAAAGTTGGTGACAATCATGGCTTGTGGTTGATGGCAGCGTGGATGCTTGAATCCATCAACACCCAAAATATTTTACTCTCTCGGACCCGCCCATCAGTCTTCATGGCCCATAACAAAGCAAACTTCGCTGCTTCTAGTAGATCTTTTGCAATCAGAGCAAACTGGCTGTCCTTTGGTAATTCCCACACAACCAACACAATCAACAACAACAACCATGAATAGTGGAATGTTTTGTTGTGGTCCTGTGCCTCCCTGCAGTTCGCGAGGAACTCGTTACATAGGTAGCACACCCAATTGAATCGTACGCCGTCCACACATTGGGCTGCTAATGAAACAATTGGTGCTAACACCTCATCTATGTGACACTTCCTCGTTACCTTCCCATCCAAAATCTGGGTGGCTACCTTCACCGTGGGGTCCATAATAATCGAAATCGAATATCCGCGCGACTTCTTGACAAGATTAAATTTGTCCTTCATCCTTTCGGTGAGGTCGCACTCATCCATCTTTCTGCCAAATGCTTGGCCAGATTCAACCCTGAATGGGGTAGTAGGGTGATCCTATGGATCATCATGTTAGTTATAGGGATCATCTCTCCCAACCACAGACACCCGTTGTGCACTAGGAACAACAACTGTTTGATAACTATCAAATTTATGGGAGCACGGTGGTAATGCAACACCCATAGCAGATTCAACAATCCGACTTTTTCCACCCCACGAATCCACTTCACCGGATCCAGCGCGGTGACACCTGAGTCCTTGTAGAATACTCGGTGCATGAAATTATCAGTAGCCAAGTGGGGGAACTACTCAGTGTCCCCTAAGTTCCTATCCTCTAATTTTAGATGTGGGATGCGCACCAAGCATGAACCTTCAAATGTTATGTTTTATGGCAACATGGGTGTGTTAAGGAGAAAATTTCCTTCATCAGGGTCCTTCGAGACCTTTACCTTTCCCTGGCATGGAGGGGTGTATTCTAGTAGCTTTGAGATAGGGTCTACTCCTTCAATATCAATGTCCTCTGCGCCCATATCAGTTTCCTCTACGCCCTCATTGGCCTCTATGTTTACGACCTTGCCTTTCTCCTGCAAGGTTGGCTTCTCTTTTCTCTGATGCTTCCTTGGTGACTCGCACACCAGATTTGTTGCCTTCTATCTATCCTTCTTCGTCTTGGAAGCCTCTCTTGCCAGCGTAGGCTTCAGCCTAAGCGACCTTGGTGATTTTTGTACCACTGCGGGCACCTCCACACTTACGACCTCAGGGGCAGCTCCCTCAGAGGCCATAGATCCTTCAACACTTGTAGTTTCCATGGGCACCACCATGAGGCTATTAAGGAGCTCTTGGGTTTCCTTAGGTAACTTGTCAAACACTAAACTGGTCACCAAATCCTAAAAAACCGCAGGATTCATGTGCAACTGATAACACGACACATCAACTCTCTAAATGAAAAGTGTTTTTCATTGGGCAACCATCTATAATTTATAAGAAAATTCGATCCGACCATTCCCCCCAAAATTCACTCATAAATGCTAGAATGGCGCAAGGTTTTTCTTAATTTCAGCATTAAATGTCGCCCCCTGCTCCTCTTAGCCATTTTCTCACTGTCAAATCATGAATAGTGACAATAATGATCACTTTCTAGATGCCCTACGCGGTCTCTCCTTCTATACCGCAGCTCTCGTCGTGCTTATATTGATGCTGTGACATACTTCCATCTCACAGTCCCATAGTCGCACAACTCTACCACCCAGGCAATGTAGTTTATAGTCACGTGCCTCCTTTCAGTTGGATGGAGTGCTAAGACTGTTCTTCCATCATATAGTCATCTAGATGGATCCCTAATGTATGGCTTTAATTGGCTACCATTTACCTTTCCAAGAAATGGATCTCCATTCAATTTCACCAGTTGAACTGCTCCACCATCGGTAATCTCTTTGATGACATATGGCCCCAGCCAATGCATTTGAAATTTTCTTGGAAATTTATCAAACTTGCTGTCATATAATAAAACCAAATCGTTTACCTTGAAGTTGCACAGTTTGATGTGACAATTGTGACATGCCTTTTTGCACTCCTAACCTTGCTAATGGAATCTAGCCAAAAATCTATCTTCTTCAAGCTCTGTCAGTTGTGCGAGCCTTTCTTCCAGGGCTCCACAATCCGCCATTCCTGTGAATGCTACTGTGCATAGACTAGGTACAATATACTCCATTGGCATCACAACTTCTACGCCATAGACCATCCTAAAGGGTATGTGTCCAATAAACTTCTTACAAATAGTTCTGTAATCCCATAGCACCGTGGGTATGCGCACATCCCAATCATTCCTTTGTGCAATTCAAACCTTCATCAGTGAGTTCTCCAATATCTTATTAAATGCTTCAACCATCCCATTAGCCTACGGGTGATATGGCATACTCTTCTGATAATAAAATTGGAATTCTTCAGTCAATGTGCTGATCGTTTCATTAAGGAAATGTGTACCACGACCGCTCATCAAAATATTCAGGTAACCAAACCTAGTCAACACATATTCAAAGAGGAACTTTGTTGGTTGCCCCTACACAATCCTTTACAGGTTGCGCCTCTACCCATCTGGTCAAATACTTAGTCATGGTGATGATATACCGCACACTCGTCTTCTTTCCTGGAGGCTGGATTGGTCCTACAAAATCAATTGCCCATTTCTCGAATGGCTGCAATAAGACTTGTGGATTCAGAGGTAGCTCATCCCTCCGTGATAGCCTACCAGTTCTTTGACATGCATCGCATGCCCTACAATAAGCTTTGGAATCCTTATGCAGTGTCGGCCACCACAACCTAACGTGTAAAATATTTTCCATTGTTTCTTTTCCTAAATAATGTCTTCTTGCAGCTCCTCCATGAGCTTTAGTGAGGGTGTTGTTCCGTTCAAAATCAGGCACAACATTGTAGAATTCATCCGAGACCATTTTATATAAATGTCCTGCAATGACAAAAAATTCTATCGTGCACACCACCAATTCCTTCTTTTGTTGACTAGTATACCCTTTTGGAGCCGTTCCCATCGTCAAGAAGTGTATGATATCTGCAAAGTGATTGTCAGCTACACACACCACAAAGAGTTGTGTGTCAGGCAGTCCTTCCTCCAAATTAGTAGGCTCCTCTCCTGTTCCAATTCATGACAGATGATCTGGTCCTGCATTCAATCGTCCTGGATTCACAATGACCTCGAAATCATATTCCTGAAATAGCAGGAGCCATATGCATATCTTCCTCCCCAACACAGGCTTGTTAACCAGGTACTTCAATGTTGAATGGTCTATATACATATTAAAGTGTCTACCTAGCAAGTAGTCTCTGAACTTTTGGAGCGCGTACACCATAGCCAAACCTTCACGCTCTGTCATTGAATAGTTCTTCTCAGCTTTAAACAACTTCCTACTTGCAAATGCTATAGGGTGATCCAACTCTCCCTCACCAGCCTGTGTCAGTGCTACTCCGAGCACAATACATGATTGTCCACATGCACATGAAATTCCTTCTTCCAATCCAGAAAGACTAGGATTAGCACGGTGACCATATTTTCCTTTAACATAACCATGCTCTACTAACATTCTTCATTCCAACAAAATGCAACATCCTTCTTTAGAAGCTTCTCCATTGATGTGATAATCTAGGCATAACTCTTGATGAAATTTCTATAGTATCCCATATGCCCCAGCGTTGCGTGCAACCGTTTCACACTTTTTGGCTCCTCCAAATCAATTATAACTTCTATCTTAGCTAGGTCCACCATTAATCCTTGTCTACATACCACATGGCCCAACAAGATTCCGAAAGCAACACAAAACAAACATTTCTTCAAATTGAGCGTGATCTGATACCTTCGGCATGTATCCAACCTCAAACGTACGCTAGCTACATGGTGCTTCACCAACCCAAACACCGTCCAATCATCGAAATATACCTCCAACAACTTGTGGATGAAGTCCTTGAACACTGCGATGACTACGCACGAAAATATCGCTGGCACGTTCTTCAGTCCAAAAGGCATTATAGTATACTGAAAGCATCCCCACTCAGTTGTGAAGGTCATCTTACTTTTATCCTCCGGTGCGATCTTGATCTGATGGTACCCTGAGAACCCATCAATGAATGAATATGCTTTCTATCCTCCTACATTATCCAACACTTCATCAGTGAACGGAGTTAGAAAAGGATCATGCATGCAAGCGTCATTTAGCTTCCTGAGATCTATGCATATCCTTATTTCATCCTTCTACTTCTTTTCCTAAACTACCATAGGACTTACCTAGTCAGACTCCTCCACTGGTTCAATGATTCCTACTACTAACATCTTGTCCAATTCTAAGCGGATCCTTTATTTGTACTTAGGATTGAGGTGATATGGCTCTGCTTCACAGGCTTCACATCCAATTTCAATGTTATCCTCATTACTCCTAAATTTATTATTATCCCTTTTAGGCCTGAAAACCTTGTAGGGAACAAGTCCTGGTATTCGCAGAGCAACTCAGCGACCTTATCTACCATAGCATCACCCCAATAGTCCCCTATATTCAAAAACTTCAGCTTCGCCTCTGTCCCAATGTTTACTTGTCTCCTTTTTAGCGGCACCCTGATATTAGGATTCTCTATTTATGGCCCCTCCACTTCTCGGTGACCTTCTGTTTCTGGGATATTAATGTTCCTTGGATCCTCATCTTCTCTTCAATGGTCACATTGTAGCACTCCAGTGCATGGCACATCTGGGTGTTCCAATCTGGTTGAATTAAATCCAAGGGATCCTGTGGTATTCCAAATATCACTGCTTTGACCTCCTGCAACACTTCATTAATGCACTCAAATCCATATTCAAAGTTGAATGTCATCAAGAATCCCCGTCTCAAAATATCCCATTCGTCTATGCCATGGCAGAGCTCTATCTCCAAGTTCCAATTCATAGGTATTACATCCAAGATGTGACAGAATAGATGCACCTACTCCAGTTGCAGTACTACTCCATAAGCATGGGTCCATTTGGCTAAGTGATTGCACATATCACTCCTTCCATCATATTTCTCTGTCAATCGTACCTTTGGGCGACCAAACCACACCTTCATCATTCTTCTATATTCACGCCATCCATCGAAGTTGACTTTATGCGTACCCCACCATCTTGTAGGCATAGCGCGCAACACCAAGTAGAAGGCTTGGAAGTGATGCTTCTTTGGCACTTCCCTTTCAAATACATCCAGAAATTTATCCATGTCAATTAAACCATCATAGTAAGGAAGACTTCTTACCTCTGATGATATGCAATGCGGTGATTTGGTCATCATCTTACAACATAGCGTAGACACCTCATGCAATTGATTCTATCAATTTTCTAATTCCTCATCCGAATCTAAGGTGCAGGAGCTCTCGCATCCCATGCAATACATCCATCAACTGTTGGATTCACCCAGTCTTGATCTCGTATTGTTATCTTATAAATCTGGTCCAAATCATCATCGCTTTCATAATCGCGGATTGGTTCAGTGTAGCGCGGTCCTTCTGCAGGGTCTAATGGTACTACTACGTGGCGTGATTTTCTTTCAAATGACATCGTCCGCTTCTTCAAATTGATCACCCCGTTCATGTCGATAGCCTAGTTGATCCCAAGGAGCGCAAGGTAGGGATTGTTGTCATCCACAATCTCTATCACTTCAAAATCGGCCAATGCGCTCGCGCCTTCAATATCAACTGTCACTCCCTATAATATTCCCATGGGGATAATCTTTTGTTGATTCGCCATCCTCAATTGAATAGGAGACCACTGCAATGCAGGTCTCCCCATTCTCTCCCATGTCTGTTTAGGCAAAACATTTGTGTTGGACCATAGATCCAGAATAACTTGGTCCATTTCTTATTCTCCTATTTGCGTGGTGAGCCTCATCTCACACCCTGTTCTTTCCTTATGCTTACCAACTTTCCTAACCACGAGTGGTCCCACAAGAGTATTACCAAAACATTTATTGATCTACTCCTGTAATCCATTTACGGCCTTACTCTCTCATAGTAGCTTCATATAGGTCTCCAAAAATGTAGTAAGCATGGATGGGTCCATTTCTTCAGACTCCTTATCCTGACTTCCTGAGGTAGAGGCCTCAGCGAAGCTTTTCTTTGCTTCCATGAGAGTTTCCTTCACACGCTTCAAATCAAAGACAACCTCCTTCTCTGGAGCTTTGAGGACTCATTCACCCTCTTCAGGATGCTTTCCCTTATCTTTATCAGTTGTCTTTCCACTTTGCAGCACAATATTTACATTGTGGTCTTCTTCTCGGGGTTCAACCCTCATCATTTGTAGGTTCTTGGTACGCTGTTGAGGTTGTGCCCCTTTTTCGCGTATCTTAACCAGTAATATAGGGTAGTATTTTATCGCGTGGTCAAACTGAGTGCAATATCTACACAACAAGTGTGTCAGGTTCGTGAATTCTCGTTCATAGTGTCCTGGTCCTCCACAGTTCTAGCAAATAACCTGTCCCCGACCTCTACCAGGTCCTCCTCTACCTCGGCCTCATCTGCATCCCTGATATCCTCCTTGCACTCCCCCAACGCCTTGATCCGGAGGCCAAAATTATGCTTGCACTCTATATGCGGGTGTTCTATTCATCATTAGCTCATAGCTACGACAGTTACGCTCATCATGACCCACAAATTGAAAGAAGTTGTAGAAGAGTTGTTTTGGTGTCTGTACAAATTTTTGTAGCAGCTGACAATTGGTTGTCACATGTTTTCCAGCTACCTGACAGATAGCACACCATAGCGCAGGCCCTGTAATTAACTCTACTTGAGGTTCCGACCTCAGAGGCATCGACCCTGCTGCTGCAACTTAATTTGCGAAGACAGGACAATGATATTTATCATGCCCCTGACTTTTTTATTTCATGCACCAAACTTCTTCGTGCACCTCTAGCAGAACCGCTCTATCCTTCTTCAAACTTTGAAAATCTAGGCAAAGGTTCTGCAATTGCGCATGAATTTGCTAAACTCCCAAATTAGCATGTTGCATTAGTGTCTCATGCAATCTCATCGCAATCTCCAGGGCTTGCACCCGGGTCCCAATATTTTACTGTGATAAAGCAACCCTTAGATGAGGCAAGAGAAAAGCCACAAATCATTCGCGGTGCTACCCATCTGTAAGATTCATGTTAGCTTCCCGGATCATGCACTTCAATCGATGATCCAAATCCCAGGGTGTCTCGCTAGGCTTCATCATGATCTCCTTCAATCCCACAATTGATTGTGCTTCAGAATTAGTCCTATTGAATTCCTTATTCAACACGATCTGAATATCTTCTAACAAAGCCATCAGGTTATCAGCACAGTACTTAATGTACCATGTTAGCGCACATTCCTGTAAAGTAGTGAACAATTTTTCTTTATTCATCTAATCATCTGTAATACCCTAAGCTTCCCATATGGCCTTTGTGATGAACCAAAACTGGTTTGGGTCCTCATTTCCCGAACCCTTGAAAACGAGCAACTTTACTACATTTTCCATATTGAACAGTGGTGGAGGTGGTGGCGATGTGGGTGAAGGTGTATGTGGTGGCGGTGAAGATGGAGGTGGTGTGGGTGGATGTGGTATTTGTGGGAATCCTCACCTTATTAATTGGACAACGCTCTGTGGAGAAGTTTGTATTCCTTCTTTGTCGTTACTCAAAGGAGGCTCAATTAACTAGTTATATTCAGGTCCTGTTCCTTTTCTATCCCCGAATAACTTTCCACTTCGCATAGCTCCAAACATCAAGGTAACTGTATAACCTACTTTTCACACAAGAGCATCTTAATCCAAGTATTTAAAGACCTTAAATACTTACCTTGCGGTCCCTTGAAGAAGCGTTGCTCTGCTTTGTTGTAACTGACCGAAGTATCAACCGTGACTCTGTCACGAATCCTCCTATGATATGATCAAGCCAATGATTGACAATGGATGCCATCTTATCTTCAAAGGTTTCCAATCTCTCCACTAACTCCAGGGTCCACACTATCAGACCGTCAAGCCTCCACCTTCCTTGGTCGTTTGCCAATTTAGCGATCCACTCGTATAACTCAACCAAGAAGGAATATAAGAAGATTTCGTGTATCTCTGTGTACAGGTATCTGTCCAAACATTGTTCTTTCATCAATCACGGATTTTTGGTTCCTTGCGCCGCAAATTTGTGGATATTTCTATCCAACCATAGCAATTTATTTCTTAGTCGGATTCCAGTATTGCGACATCACACATCTCTTTATGCAGATGCTGATCCCGACAACGTAACCATTTGTTGGCTTACTGGGCCTTGACCCAGGTACAACATTAATTTAGCCAAGAAAATCCCTACACTACCGGCCCTTTCAGCATCAATCTGCAGGGCACAGACTGAAGTCTCACCTGAAGCAGTATGGGGGGATGTTGGAACCAAGTTTCTAGACCCAGAGATGTTTATGATGTAATTTTTTACCCCTTTATTTGTCTTCATGCAGATTGATAAACCCGGGGGGCTTATTGATATAAATTCCTCTTGCCAGGATCTAGACCTTCGCGAAGGTCTACGACGATCTTTCATGGACCGTAAATAGGTGAATCAACCACTTACGTGCTTCTGTAATTACTCTTACTTCCGTATTTACCCAGATTTGCTTAAGTATCTGATAACTTCAACATGCATTAATATGTTCTTCGCATAAATATGTATTATTACTTGAGTTTAGATAACAATGTAAAACATACAGATTCGCGCATCAATATAACATTAAATCATAAACCCATTATTCAGCATAACATAACCACATTTATTCATAACAAAAGTAAATAGATTAAACATAGATATTTCCAGAGTAATCTTCTTTATTAATTATTCAAATATTCTTATAGACTCAAACTACCCAGTGCACTCAACTACAGGGATTTGCGCACTTAGCTATGGACTTCTACCCTAGGCCTCTGTGCACACAGCTGCAGAGCCTTTCTTCTACTCTAAGACTCTTCGCTCTTTTCGCTAATGACCCATTACTTTCATCATCAATACTACTACTTCTGGTTTAGACTCTTCTAAGACTGTCATTTTTATACAATCCCATGGTCTATGGACCATGGGTAGATCTTCTAAAGCTAACACAACTTACATACAAGAATGGTGGAAACCCTTTATGATACTTTATACCTACGCGCTCCGTGACCATAAATTGTGGAGACTTTACATGCAAAAACCTGGGCTTTCTACCCTAGAGCTTGGGCTTGTAGCCCCAAAATTGACCCTGGGGGACCCTGTCCCAACATGGAGGCACCTTCATCAACTATGGTTCAAAAGATATTGGTCTTTTGGTACGTAGACTTGATTTGAAAATCCATATGATGTGGTAGTCTCTTCTTGATATTTGACATGTTGAATGTAAGAACAAGAGAGTTTTTTGGATCTATCATTCCGATCGTAGTAAGAAACACACTCTGTTGTGTTGGGCACGAATGGAGTACCTCTAATGCTGACATGGCACAAGGACTTTGAGCAAGATCTTCTACAATGGAGTAATTCTGAGTTGCCTTGGCATTGGGGTTAATTGTCGAACGTTTTGCAAAGCCTTTCGGCATCTGAGGTATAGACTCAACTACGGGCCTCTCGATATGGAGTGGCTCTAAAACATCAAGAGTAGTCTTGGCCTTATATGATTCCAGATCACCATAATCACTTGACCATGTAGAAATGTCAATATTTGAATTCATCATATAAACATTTGATGGATTTTCCCCTTCTTGGTTGCTCCCTGTGGGGGTACCAGTACTAGCATTCGCGCTAGATAACAACTACTGCCCTTGGGGAATAGGGTTAGTTAGCACAACCTAGGAGCTAGAAGATCCTTGCTAAACCAACAAGCACTGAGCGTGTTGAATCTTTGGCCAAAGATGAGTCAATTGGTCACCATTCCATAACTTGCATGGAAACTTCACTTTCTTCTTGGACTCTTTTTTATCCCCACCCTGACATCAATGCCGAGCTTATTTGCATTACCCTTCCCATCTTGATTCTTTTCTTACCACATCATTTCTTCTCCCCGTCAGATTCTTGGTTTCCTTTGGGGTTAGAAGTTTGAACGACATTGATAGACGAAGGTTTAGAAAGCATGGGAATTGATGGCAATGCCTTAATAGAAGAAGCAATTTGCAAAGACAATTGCTGCAATTGATTTAGCAGGTTAGCCATGCTATTATCAATTGATCTGACTAGCCCGTCGACATGGGGACTCGACTTTAGCTTGGCAAGATCAACCTTTGATCTAGGAGCATTAGGCAAAATTTTCTCAAGAATCCCAAATTGAGAATATATGAGTTCTAGTTGTTGGGATCTAAAACTAGCTTGTTCTTTGGTGAATACATCGAAGAGCGATACATCCTTAGATATTTCAGGCTACAAAGATTTGAGAAACCATTCAAGAAGGAATTCTTGTGGAATGATCTATTTTTGTATGATTAGTTTTGTTGTTATAATAACAATTACGAATTTCTAAATATATGCTTGCTTATTACTTCTTGTGTTGAGGTTTCATTAACTATTTATGCATACAATTAGGTAAATTTCCTTAAGTTTAAAATGACATTCATGAGAAAAATAGCTTCAAACATAGATACTAAATAACAGACATTCAAAGTACAACAAACCATCAAAGAGACACTTTAACACATTGTTTTGATGAAGGAGTTCACCCCTCCTCAACTACATATCCTTGGTCCAACTTCCATGGCTTGGGCGTCTATATTATATCAATGTGGAAAAATGATGTTTTACAAAGCTCTATGGCTCCTGATACCTACACCAATGTGTTCAAAATGTTCAAATTATCCAAGAACACCTCTTCCTGAGCTCAATTTGGTTGAAAATTGACTTCTTTATGGCTCAGTCAGTCTTTTCCTAGAAAAGCTGTGCTAAATCTGGAATGACTCCAGTTAGCGTGCTAAATTTGGAGGTAGGCCTGAATTTGGGAGCACTTCCAATCCTCCGCCAAATTAAACTCGTAGTTAATTAAATTTAACTGCACTTAATTAATTTCTTAATCTCGGATTAGCGCAAGTTGCATCCGTAACATCCGACGGTTTTTGTTGGCCTGGTCACATGCAGAGTTAATGTCGCATTAATTATTGGAGAGGAGCCTTCAAAGTGCTAATTGTTTAGGTTGTGGTGATAGTGTTCACATGCAGAGACTTAAATTGTCGCGGAGTGGTGTGGTTAACTAACTGTCGGATAATTGTTTGATGTCACAACCCCTGTGTTCATATGTGGTAACCATTTGGTGTTTGGTTGATAGCTGCCAGAACATAAATGTACCCATTTGCGTTCACATGGGGGAAGGGCTAGCCTACGGGTTGGCCTGCCCTGAGCGCCCAACCTCATAACCTTAAAACCTGAATATACATTGCGGAGTTATGGGTTAGGAAACATGGTGTAGAGGAGTCGGTAAAGTCGTGGGGATGGTAGGTTGGAGGTCGCGGGTTTGATCTGACCTCCAACCAAAATTTTTCTCCAATGTATATACCTCCAACCCAACCTTTGGGAGGTGCCACATGGTGTCCTCTGAGCTTGCCACATGGCATTCTTCCATTGGTCCATAATTAAACCAATAGAAACATGGCAACACATCACCTGTACAACCCAACCAAACTTTGCCACTTTTCTATCCTTGATTCTACATTGAACAGTGTTGACCATGCCTATTCACCTACCATGTCAGCAGTACGGACTACTCACTGTTTAGTGACTGAGCATTTTTTTGCAAATTTCGCTTGTTTAGCAAAGCGGCCAGAACACAATAACTTTCTCATACGAACTTAGTTTTTGACAAAACAAGTTGCTTTAGGATTGTTTTGCCGAGCATGATGCATTCATTTATGTTTCAATCCATTCTAAGAACTTTGATTTTTGAGCTAAATACTGAGCATGTGATCATTCCTCCCCATTATAAACCTTTTGGACCCCAAAAGATACTATCAATTGTTCAGCAGGTAAGAGTACAACTCCCTCACCTTCTCAGTCTACAACCATTTGGCTTGAGAATGCTTTTGTCCCTTGAGTCCCACTCTAAGGTATTCGACATATCCTCTCTTTGAAGTCATGGTTCTTTTGTCAAGCATGAGATCCTTCTGAAGTTCATTAAGATATTCTGGTGAAAAATCATCTATTGATGGAAGCTAAACTTTCTCTCCTTGATCATCAATCAAAGGAGGCTCAAACAATATCAAATTCTCAACATTAATAACATAGTATATTTGCATATAAGGAGGCAAATCAAGCTTAAATGCATTGTTACCAATCTTTTCCACAATTTTAAAAGGACCATAATGGATTGATTTAATCTTTTTACCTTCCCCTTGAAGTCTCTATTTTCTAATATATAACCAAACTTCATCGCCAACTTGAAATTTGTGATCAACCCGTTGTTTGTCATGCCTTGCCTTATAGCTGCTTTGACTTTTCTCAAGTTGTGCTTGCATTGTATGGTGTATCAACTGAATTTTCTCTATGAACTTCCCTGACTTATCGATATCACTGTGACCATCAATGGCAACATATTTCTCAAATATGAAGTCCAATGGTGATCTTGGAAAGTACCCATAACAGGACTCAAATGGTGATGTGTTTGTGGAAGAATGCTTTTCCCTGTTGTATGCATGCTGTATGTAATGCAACTATTCATCCAATAACTTGGGATGTTTGCTGCAATATCCTCTAAGAAGATGAATAGTTGTTCTATTGGCCACCTCAGTTTGTCCATCTGTTTGTGGATGAAAGGTTGTACTCTTCTTCAACTTTGTGTCCATCATGTCCCACAAATTTGACCAAAATTTCCCAACAAATTGAGAATCTAGATCACTTACAATAGAAGTAGGAAGACCAAAATGAACCCAAATGTTTTGGAAGAAAAGATGAGCTGTTTGTTCAACTGTAATTTTCTTTTTACATGGTGTTAATATGCACATCTCGTTGAAGCTATCTACAACTACATAGAAGTAATCATGACCTTTCCTTGACAATGGAAGACCTCCTACAAAATCCATTGAGATACTCTCCCATGGACGTGAAGGTACCATAAGTGGAGTGTATAAACCAAGTTTCCTATTACTAGGCTTACTTGTAGCACATAAATAATATCCTCTTATGAAATGAGAAACATTATCCAACATGCATGGCCAATAACAATACCTTTGAAGATTCGCTACTGTCTTGCCTACACCAAAGTGTCCAAAAATCAATGAAGTGTGCCTCCCTTATGATACTGTTTCTTTCTCCCTGTGGAATACACAACTTGCCCAAGTGATACAACAAACTGTTATGTACATGATAATCCAACTCTTCAATTTGATTTCCTTGACTCAAGCTTGCATATATTTCTTGAAAGTCACTATCATTTGCATATTGTTCTATGTAACTTTCATGGAAAACATAATTATGCTTGAGTATAACAAATGAATTTACAATAGGTCTTGAAAGCATATCAACTACCTTATTGTAGATTCCCTTTTTATGCCTGATAACCAAATGAAATTGTTGTAGAAAACCCATCCATCTGAAATGTCGTGACTGCTGCAACTTTGACTATGATTGTAAGTACTACAATGGTTAATGGTCGATATGGATGATGGTCTCCTTCCCCATCAAATAGTGCTTCCATTTCTTAACACTTTGTACCAATGCAAAAAGTTTTTTGTCATATGTGGGATAGTTAGTTACAACTCCATTAAATATTTCAGAATGAAATGAAATGGGCTTACCATGCTACAATAGAACTACTCCCATGGCATAATCGCTTGCATCCATTTGAATCTTGAATGGTTGACTAAGATTCGAAAGTACCAATACTGGTGCTGAACTTATCTTTTGCTTGAAAGCATAAAATGCTTTCTGTTTTACATATCCCCAATGGGAGACTTTCTTGACACTTGTCAATGCATGTAATGGAGTTGCAATGGAAGAAAAATTAGCGATAAACTTTCTCTAATATTGTGTTGCCCCTAAAAAGATTCTTACCTTTATAAATGTATTGGGCTTGGGCCAATTCAAAATGACCTCAACCTTAGAGGGGTCGATCTTCAGCTCACCTCCTCCAATAATGTGTCCCAAATACACTAAAGAATTCTTGCCAAATTCACACTTTGACATCTTTAAAAACAATTGTTATTTTCTGAAGACAACAAGTACTTTGTTTACATGCATGACATGTTCATCTCTTGACTTGCTGAATATGAGGATATAATCTAAGTAGACAATGACAAAATCATCTAGAAATGGTCTCAACACATCATTCATTACCCTCATAAAAGTAGTTGGAGCATTTGTAAGACCAAAAGGCATAACAAGCCACTTAAACAATCCTTGTTTAGTTTTAAATGTAGTTTTTCAAATGTCTTCTTTAGCTATCCTAACTTGATGATAACCACTTCGTAAGTCTAACTTAGTGAAATAATTTGCATACCTCAACTGATCAAGCAAATAATCAATTCTTGGGAGTGGATAATGATTCTTTACCATGATTTTGTTTAGTGCACAGAAATCCACACACATGCACCAAGTTCCATCCTTCTTTGGCACCAAGACAATGGGAAAACCACACGGCGAAGTATATGGGCATATGATGCTTTTTTTCAACAATTCTTGAATTTTCTTTCTGATTTCCAATTTCTCTACAATAGACATGCGAATGTTCGGAAGTGGAAAATCCTGTTGCAATTGAATCTCATGCTGAATTCCCCTCTTGGGAGTAACCCCTTTGGTTCTTGAAACATCTCACCATGCTTGCTTACCACATCAAACAAATCAGATTTCAATTTATCATGAAAACCTTCAAAAGATTCATAATCAATATCATTCTTTTTCTTGATCATGATAAGCACAAAATCTTTACTTGCATTTACTAGTCTGTTCATCTGCCCTGCATTAACCAAAGAAATGTTCAACTTTTTGAGATGGGCTCTCACTATGTACTCCACCCCATTCTTTAGCAATATGTATTTTTTGTCATGGAGATAAAATACTACTTTCCTATCATACAAATAAGGACTACCCAAAATGATTCCTGAGATGTCAAGTGGAACTACATGTAACTCAACTTCATCAATGAACTTTGCAGTAATGGCGAGGTACAGTTTCAAGATTTAGTTTTTTAACCAAGTCCTCTGAAATCAAGTTTGATTGTGACCCACTATTAAATAATGCGTCAATCTTTGTATGATTTGAAATTACTCTTTTAGCCTGAAACAACTCTATTCTTGACTATTCATTTGGAGTGTTGTTTTGACTATGTGATGAACTAGTGCTTGCAACAATTTATTTTCCTTTTGTAACCATCGCTGAAATCTTGGTCTCATCACCAAATTTTGAACCAAGGTCATGTTGTGTGGTAGCGATCGTCTTTTGTTTTCCATCATTGTTTTGTTTCTTAGGCCTTAATTCGGGTGCAATTTCCAACAATGAGCTTCATCATGCCCCTCTTTGGAACATTGCTTGCATGTGATTTTATCCCCTTCTTTCTTCACACTTACATTCTTCTTTCCCTTCCATTTTCCTCCCTTCTCTTTATCCTTTCCCTTGAATGGCTTCCTCTTACTACCCTCTTCCTGGATGTTCTTTCCTCTAGATTCAAGGTGCATGGATTTCAAACATACCTCATCTAAATTGTTTGGATCAACCACAAGAATTATATGTTTCAAATAGGAATGTAAACCCCCAATATATTTCAACAGCCTATCTTGGGAATTCAAATTCACTCCTAATAACAAAGCTCTTTTCCTAAAATCCTGTGTATAATCTTGGATTGTTTGGCCTTTAAGCTGCCTAGAATTCTACTAACTCATAATGGTTTTTTGCATATAGTCTAAAGGATAAAACTATCTTTTAATTGCAGAAACAAATTCATCCCAAGTAATGGATATATTACCATGGATTCTCATTTCCTCGAGTCTTTTCTTCCCACCAAACTAGTGCAGCTCCTTCTAGCCTCAGTGAAGCCAACTGGATTTTTATGTCATCTACTTGAAGGCTTTGAATTATGTAGTATACCTCCAACTGTCAAATCCAATTGTCCAACTTTTCTGCATTCACCTCTCAATTGTACATGGGAAGTTTGAATTTTATGTCCAATTTAAGTAATGGAGTATTTCCTTTTGGGGTTTTTGAATGAGTATGGGAAGTTTCAGTGGTGGTAGTGGAAGATGATGCTGTGTGAGATGATGGAGCTGATGACGATGGTGGAGATGGAGGTGGCTTTCCACCATTCCCTTTAGAATCCTTCTTCTCATCATTTTTGTCCTCTGAGATTCCTTCTCCATGTGGAGGTTTAGAACTCTCTCCAACCATTCTAGTGTTCCTCTCTTCATAGAGGACTTTAACCATCTCAGTAAAAGTATAGAAAGGTTTCTTGAATTCTTCCTCTTCTAAATAGGGACATTCAAGCTCTCTTTCTCCAGACATAATGGTTGTGGATTCAGGCTCAGAAATTGGTATTGCTTGTACCTCTTCAACCTCAGTTGAAGGAAAAAATTGAGTTTCAAGTGCAACTGGAATTGGAATTTTGGGTGGTGGAGATTGTGGCATTGTGTCTCTTCTTCTTCTGGGCATTACCTCAGGAGTTACAACCAATAGCTTCCCTTCTCCTTTCTGTAACTTTAACCTTGTAAGCATCACAATTTTGCAACCATTAAAACCCTAATTGCACAAACTCAAGAAATCAGGCAATTCAACCTTTGCTATGATACCAATTTGATCTTTTTTTGTATGATTAGTTTTGTTGTGCTAATAAGAATTACATATTTTTAAATATATGTCTACTTATTGCTTCTTGTGTTGAGGTTTCATTGACTGTTTGTGCATACAATCAGGTAAATTTCCTTAAGTTTAAAATGACATTCATGAGCAAAATAGCTTCAAACACAAAAATTGAACATCAGACATTCAAAGTACAACAAACCATCAAAGAGACACTTTAACACAGTGTTTTGATGAAGGAGTTCACCCCTCCTCGGCTACATCGCCTTGGTCCAGCTTCCATGGCTTGGGCCTCTATATTGGCTCAGTGTGGAAAATTTTTGTTTTAAAAAGCTCTATGGCTCCTAATACCTACAACAATGTGTTCAGAATGTCCAAATTAGCCAATAACACCTCTTCCTAAGCTCAATTTGGTTGAAAATTGACTTCTATATGGCTCAGTCAACCTTTTCCTAGAATAGCTCTGCTAAATCTGGAATGACTCCAGTTAGTGCGCTAAATTTGGAGGTAGGCCTGAATTTGGGGGCACCATCAAATCCTCTGCCAAATTAAACTTGTATTTAATTAAAGTTAACTACACTTAATTAGTTTCTTAATCCAGGATTAGCACAAACTACAATCATAACATCTAACAATTTTTGTTGGCCTGGTCAGATGCAGAGTTAATGTCGCATTAACCGTTGGAGCAGAGTCGTCGAAGTGCTGACCGTTGAGGTTGTGGTGATCAAATTCACATGTGGAGACTTAAACCTTTGTGGGGTGGTGTGGCTAACTGAATGCCAGATAACTATTTTATGTCGCAACCCCTGCGTTCACATGTGGTAATCTTTTGGTGTTTGGTGGATATCTGCCAGAACATAACTGTAACCATTTGTGGTTTGTGACATTACATTCACATGGGGGGAAGGCTAGCCTATGAGTTGGACCTCCCTTAACTTCCCAACCTCATGACCTTAAAACTTAAATATACACTACAGAGTTATGGGTTAAGAAGCATGGTGTAGAGGAGTCGGTAAAGTCGCGGGGATGGTAGGTTGGATGTCACACCAAAATTTTTCTCAATGTATATACCTCCAACTTGACATTTGGAAGGTACCACATGGTGGCCTCTAGGCTTTCCACGTGGCATTCTTCCATTGGTCCATGATTAAACCAATAGAAAAACACCAACACAACACCTGTACAACCCAACCAAAATTTGCCACTTGTCCATCCCTGATTTGTCGTTGACCAACATTGAACATGCCTAGTCACCTGCCACATCAGTAGTACAGACTGTTGACTATGCAATGATAGGGCATTTTTTTTGCAAATTTCACTTATTTAGCAAAGTGATCAGAACACAATAACTTTCATACAAATTCGGTTTTTGACAAAACGAGTTGCATTAGGATCGTTTTTCCGAGACAGACGCGATTGTTCAGGTTTCGAGTCATTCTGAGAGATCTGATTTTTGAGCTAAATACTGAAGACCTGATCATGGAATATTGGCTTTAATAAGCCTCTTCCTTCTCCTCCATTCCTAGATATGATAAAAAATGTGGGTTGCCAGGTCTTGGTGGAAATTAGCTATGAGCTCAGTTCCAGCATCATAATGAACGAAAAACTGAAAATTGTTTTAAAATATGGTGGCCAAGTCACCAAATGAAGTGAAGGTGCCCCATGGAAATTCAATGTAGCACTTAGCCACATTCCTAGTTAGGGTGCGTTGAAATAGTCTCAACCTAATTGAATCATCAATCAGGGAGTTCGACGAACACCATAAATGGAAAGTGGTTATATGGTCGCTCGGATCTTCACCAGTCTTCCCATTCGAATTTGGGTATGTTTGATGGAAGTTTGGTTGGAACCTAAGACCAAACTAGGTTGTATCGGATAGGATCATTAGTCAACTTTGATAGATATGGAAAGTTTAAAGTTGTCAGGAAAGGAAAGCGCAGAGGATATTGAGGATTCCACCCACTCTAGGCAGAATTCCCCATGTTCTGAAAAGAATATCTTGGATTTTTGAAGGCACCAGGTTGCCTGAGGTGATTAGTAGAAATGCTTGAACCATAAGGAAAACCTTGTGGCCCAAAAAAAATTGGATTTTGTCTAAATCCTGCAGAAAAATTGCCATATCCAGTGAAATTTCCCCCTAGTGAGGTATTAAATGGAGTAGAGAGCCCTTGGTAAGGACTCCATGCATTAGCAAAGGGAGAAAAACTCTGAAATGAACTCACGGAGGAGTATGACATGATCCCATGTTAACCGAAAAAGAACCGATTCCCAGCTCTCAAGCTATTAACAACTGGATTAGTCCATCCTTGGAAAGGATTATAACTTTGACTTGTGGAGGGAAAAGGTATTGATCCTAGAGATGGGTTAGAATGTGGTATATGACCACTGCCAAAAGGGAAACCCTGAAAATAAGTTGACCCACTCGCCATGGAATTGATAGACGTGGAAGTAGCAGATGGAAAAGTTAAGGGAACCAAAGAAAATGTGCTGGTAGGAATTCCAAAGGGGAAAGAACTAGTGTTGGAGGAAAAATCTTGCCCAGTCGAAGATGAAATGGAGGTAGAGCCAAAAATTGCAGTGCTAGGAGTGATTGAAGGTATGGAAATTGTACCTCCTCCTTGTACTTATAAAGGAGTATGTACACTAGTAACACTCATAGTTGAAACCATGCACCCAACGATGGCCATCGAAGGAAAAGACCGATATAGACCCTGGCTCAAAGACCTGTGGGTTGGAGTCCCGATGTATAATAGAACGTCTGGATAATCGAGAGGGAGAGGAGAAGAAGGAGCTAAAGGAGACCCAGGGAGTTATTCAACCTCTATAACATATTCCGATTGGAAGAGGACTCTAGAAAGGATTGGAGTGTTCCTCCTCCAAATATCGACTTACACTAGGCCTATTCTATGAAACAATAGCTTAAAATAGAGGATCAATCTCCATTATGTTTGCTGCCACTGATTGGAAATAAATGGCAGAATTGCTCCTATGCCTTCTGGAAGAAGGCTCAACACTCGTAAGTGAAAGCCCACGAAGCCTCCTAGACCGATGAACTGGTTGTTCAACCACTTTTAATTATTTTAAGAGAACTAATTAAAGACTGAAAAAATTCATAAAGCTATGGCCAACTAGGAGAAAAGAGCACTCTCTAACAAAGTCCCTAGAAGATACAGTCAATCAAGCAACTTGCAAGAATTTCCTCTTTGGGTGATGAGGATCAGACACCAAAATACAAGAAAGTGAAATCAAGGACCTTCCAAAGATAGTCTGGGATAATGAAAACCCAGGCCTACCAACAAAGGTGAAATAAAAAATTACACTGACCTCCGAACAAAAACCTTTGTCGGTGCAAGCACCCAAGCTTTGCAAGGGTACCCTCCAGAAGTAATAATGAACATGATGCAACATTTTCCTCAGGTGTCATGGGTTTCCCCTCCATAGGGACCTATGTGATCCCTAGGAATAGCGACTATGGACACTAGTTCGTATCAAAAGATGGACGGAACAGTCTTGGGGCATGATCCAACAAGTAGGAGAGGAGGTATCTCTCTTCCTTATATTCACTCTCTCTCGTGCTTGACTCCCAGCCACGAAGCTTTCATGGTATTTCTAATGACACTGGATTTCACTAATTATTCAACATCTATGTTTAACAGTTTGAGTGGGCTTGGAGAGTTAACTCTCCACTGACCTATTCCATGGCCCTAAAGAGATAGATGTGTTGATGTAATTAATGACAAATCAAAAAATGCTCTAGTTCTTTTTAATTAAGTGCTTGATTTTAAAGGGTTGTTCTTTAGGTCATGGGTGAAATGAGAGTGAAACTTATGGTGTTTTGACGCAAAATAAATCAATATAAACTTAGCTATATGAAAATGCAGCTATTTTTCTTCGATGAAAAGAGATTTATACGAGGTTCTACGAATAATATTATAAAAGTGTAAAGCTGACCTCCAGGTAAAATAGTTTTTCAGTGCAAGCACCCAAGCTTCACAAGGGTACCCTCCAGAAGTACTAATGAATGTGATGCAACGTCTGCCTCAGGTGCCATGGGATTCGCCTCCGCAGTGACCTATGTGATCTCTAGGAATAACAAATAGGGACACTAGTTCGTATCAAAATCCAAGTGGAATAGTCTCAGGGCAGGATCCAATAAGTAGGAGAGGGGCTATCTCTCTTCTTTTTCTTCACTCTCCCTCGTGCTTGACTTCTAGTCAGGGAGCTTTCTTGGCCTTTCTAACGACACTGGGTTTCACTCATTATTCAACATCTATGTTTAATAGTTTGAGTGGCCTTGGAGAGTTAACTCTCCACTCACGTATTCCAAGGCCCTAAAGCACTGAAATTTTTGATGTAATTAATGACAAATAAAAAATGTTCTATTTCTTTTTAATTAAGCACCTGATTTCAAAGGGTTGTTCTTTAGGTCAAGGGTAAAATGAGAGTGAAACTTATGATGTTTTGACGCAAAAGAAATCAATAGAAACTTAGCTGTATGAAAATGCAACTATTTTTCTTTGATGAAAAGAGATTTCTATGAATAAACTTATAAAAGTTTTTTCTTTTTCTTTTTCTTTTTGAGAAACACACTCTACACACTCAAAATCTAACAAAATGACTAAAATTCTTACAGTGCAAACTATCTTAATGCAAACTATAATGGTGATACAAGATTCTATGGATTCTCATACAATAAGAAAATGTGTTTCTTCACAATATCAATAGGCCAACTTGACTACAAGGAGGGCATAAATTCAATGAAAAGCTTCCCTTGAAACCAAGCAAACCCAATCGAAAAAAGTTCACAATTGCTCAAAAATAATGAAGAAACCAAAAACAAAAATTGAGAAGAAAAAAAAAGGCAAGAACTTTTTTTTGTCTTTCTTTTTTAAAGAACCCAAAGAAGTTTTTGAGAACACAAAGAATACTAAACTTCAAAGGCAAAAAACAAGCACAAAAAGTCCCAAAATTTACAAGTTATGCACATCATTAATATAATGAAACTTGAAACGAAAAAGGACTATAGACTTGCATAAATTGATCTAAAGAATAGTATAAAGGACTTCAGCAAACCAAAAGAACATCAAGAAAGACTTTCAAGATTGCCAAAGATGCACTCAAAAACCATGAAAACAAAATAGGTCAACCAAAAAAGGAAAGCAAAGCAAAGCAATTCTAAAGTTGGGTTATAAACAAAACTGCAACCAATTTCTTGTTCCGCAAAGTTAGAACTACCAAGAACTTCTACAAGAATCCTTGAACCCAAAGCCCAAACTAAAACTTTACTAAAAACGAAAACCATAGGTTAACTAGGTTTTTCAACAAGAAGAAGATTAGAAATTGAAAACTTGCAAGAAAGAAGAGCTTCACTGAGAGCGAATGACTAGAAAATATCAAGATCCACAAGGAAACAATCTTAACTGGGCCAAATATTTTGAAAATTTAATTCAAAGTAATGTATACTTGACTGTGAAGAAACACAAAAGAATGTGTATGCGACTAAAACATAGGAAACTCACGTATGCATAAGTCTATTTGAAGAAACTAGTGTGCACACACTACTATATCCTCTAAGAAGTGTGTATATAAAGCTCAATCAAGAAAAAAAATCCACGCTTGATCCAAAATATTAGACTTGATGCCGAGGAAGAAAACAGGTCACAACCACTATAAAAGAAAGAAATCAATCAAGTAGTCCCTAATCAAGAAGAAACAACCCAATCTAGAAAAAAAAGAATGCTTTCCCAAGCGGAGTCACCAATTTTGTTACAGGTAGAATCACCCTAGGGTCTTGGGTTGATAACCCCAACAGAGCGGAGGGAATAAAGCATAAAGAGACATGCCAACAAGCAATCCTAATACTTAAACTACTGAAGTAGGAAGAAGAGGTATTACCTGGAGGTCCTACATTTGAGGTCATTCCCGTAGGGTCCAAACCCTTTGCTTCTTCCAATGCTTTAAAACCTGCAACTCATTCAAGCAAAGCATATACAACA
Organism: Pinus taeda; assembly: GCA_000404065.3. Lineage (NCBI taxonomy): Eukaryota > Viridiplantae > Streptophyta > Pinopsida > Pinales > Pinaceae > Pinus > Pinus taeda. The sequence continues at coordinate 64,314 of APFE030449436.1, read as the reverse complement.
ACAGTAATAGAAAGCACGTTCATGATTGAAGTCTTATATCATATAATCATGTAAACAAATAATCATTAACGTGAGATTTTATAAGCAAATCATAACATAAATTAATGCATAAAGACCATGATCATTAGGAACAAGATAACACCTCTTTATTAATGTAAACTAAAGAAAATACGGAAGAAGTACAACTCGAGTTGTCCTTCGGCTCCAAGCGAAACTGTCCTCCAGATCCATCCTGCCTGATCCATCCTGCCCAGGCCTCAACAATCCTCCTCCATAAGTATACATAAGGATGTCATGAAGGGATGATGGAAATCTCAAGAAGGAAACATAGGTTTCCTATGACTTGGGAGTGTAGAAGGCACAAGGATATCTTCATAATTGATCAGGGATGTAATCAACTATAATATCAATATCTAATCTTTTCTCCTCCCTTAGGCCTTCCCATGGAGGTGTATTTATACTTCTCCAAATTAGTTTTTTTTTTCTTTTCAGTTGGGAAACAGTTGGGCCACGTGCGATAGTAGGAGAGTACCAGGTCAAACCTGTAAAATCCGCATGAATTAAAGGAGATTATATATCTTTTAATGTTTTGACACATATATGTGGGTAGACTTACCTGTGTGTACACATGCTTTATACAGGGAAAAATTGTGTATGAGATTTAAAACATTATTTTTTAGAATTTGGACCAAGTCTCGTAGGGAAGGGTTTCCCTAGGCCACATTATAGAGAATCAAATCTACCAAGGGCGGTAAATGGTGTTGTAAAAGTATAAGGGTGTTAGAGTGGGTCTAAGCCCCTCCTTTTAGTAAAATGTATGTAATTTGTAAAAGATGAATGGTTTTTAGACTATCGTTTTATTTGTTTAGGGAGTCCATGGTATATGGACCATGGTATTTTGATGATATATCCATCGATGTAATAGTATATATAGGTATCAATAATAAAGAAGAGAGAATAACATCTTGAATTGAATAGATGTATTATTGTGATCTTTGGTTTGGAAAAGAAGGCGAGGCTCTACAGTTGAGTGTGTAGAGGCCTGAGTTTGCATCTGAGTGCACAAACGACCTGCAACTTACTACACAGGGCAAGAACTATTTGTTGTACAAGATTTATTATTATAAGCAACAATTCTTGTGGATGTAGCCCCACATTGGGGTGCACCATGGTAAAATTGGTGTCTTCATGTGTATATTTTCTTACTATTTGTTGTAGCATAACAGTTTATTACAGTTTCACTTTATTTTAGTATAGTGAGGATTTATGGATTTATATGGTATGTTTAAGTGATTAAATGAATACGAAGAAGTAATTTATGAATGTTAGGAATAAGAAAAGATAAAAAAACACATCACATCATCCTTCAAGGTTGCATAAACCTAGTTCTGCATCCTCCTAGTTGTGTGAGATTGCGGCCTACTTGCAGGTCGTTGCTGAAAGGGCCATTGATTGAGGGTTTTGTTGGTGCGAAGTATAGATCAAACCTAGGTCAACACAAATCATAACCAACAAATGGTTCCATTGTCAGGACTGGGATTTGTTTGAGGGATATGTGGATGTGGCATCCGTCGAAGAAGGAAATTCAAGATTGGCTAGAAACCCTCGTTTGACATTTAAAGCTTGGTTAGAGAAAGATATTTTTATAGATCAATACAAGATTTTCTTTGCATTATTTCCTGCCGAACTGTATGAGTGGATATCAAGGTTGACTGAAAGAAAGACATTTTTTAAAGGTGGAGAACCTATGATGTGGATTCCTAAATTGATATAATGACTCAAGAGAACTGACAATAGGATTTCAAGGGCTATTTATTTCTAGATTGATAACATCTTGGGAGGATTTATTATTGAGTTCAGAGTAGACTCGACTGTGTCCTACAATGAAGCATAATGAAAATTCTTTAAAGGACCCCGAGGTAAGTATTTGAAGTCTTTAAAACTTTGGATTAAGATGCTTCTGTGTGAAAAGGGAGTTTTTATAGATGTAGTCATATTGTTAGTTTACTTATGTTTGGAAGAAAAGATAATAAATATGAGCAAGAGATTGGAACAACGCGAAGTGGAAAGAGATATAAAATAGATACCAGATAGAGAACTCAGGTACAAAACCAGAAGACCTTTGTAGAGATTGAGTATAGTCATCTTTTGAGTGAGTCTGAACATGAAAGAGAAGATAGCCACCCTGATAACCCTCATGTAACTCTATAGTACTCATCTTCCTAGCCTGAGAGTTCACAAAAGCCAGAATCTAGCAAGAGCCAGGGTACTTTGACTCTCGCCCTCCCCTCCAAGAAGAAATATGGTTGATGATATTAAGGTGTCTATTTTCAAAGGGACTAGATCAGATGATCCATAATAGTTTTGGTTCTTATGTGAAGTTGTATGGATGGTGAAGCAGATCAATGACGAAAATATAAAGAAAGCACATCTCATTACGACACTCTAAGATAGAGGATTGACATGGTATATGAAGTATTAAAATAATTAGATTAGAATATTTTCAGATATTAAAGCAACTTCGATCAGAGAATTTAAGAAGCTGAAGTCTGAGTTGCAACGCATCAATGAGTTAAATAAATTAAACAGAAACCTACTGAGTTTGTTTGGGAATTTGATCAGAGGTTTAAGGAATTGTTAAATCAAGTGAGCTTCCACATAGCTACGCAACAACATCAAGAATGGTTTATAGCTGTGTTGTTACTGCATATCAGATTACCATTATTATAACAAAATATATCAAGTTAAGCCAAAGCTCTACAAATTGCGATGAAGTGGAAGCTTCACCTATATGAGATACTAATGAAGGTATGAAACATATTCAAAGTCAGCTAGAGAACCTAACCCTGCAAATACAAGATATCAAGGAGAGAAAATAAGTTAGAGAAGAAGTATGGTGTACGAAGTGCAGATCAAAGGGCCATTCTAAAGAACAATGTCATATCTTTAGGGATTACATGGATAGAGGGGCAACAAATCCCTTAAATGAAAGATCTAGCCTATGGTGCAAGATATGTAAGACCAGATGCCAACATCGCTCAAAACATTGTTACCTGTTACAGAAATATGTGTAGACTCCAAGGAACCTATATCGCAAATTCTGTAAATCAGTAGGACATAATGAGAATAATTGTCAAGCTTATGAACTAATGGTGGAGCGTACTACTGACACTTAAAAAATCAAAGCAAAAGGACATGGACATGAATGTAGTGGACAATGCGATGGTTGAGGAGGCTAACAAGGAAGAAGTCGAGGTGCTCGAGCTGGTCAAGGGCGTGGACAAATCATTTTCTATAACTGCATCCATGTAGGCCATTTTGCAAGAGATTTTCAGAACCCTACAACATGTAAGTATAATAAATCCTTTGACAATGTAATTGAAGAATGTCCTATACTTATGGAAAATATGCAAGAAAAAAGGAATCAACAACTGACACAGAATATTCAAATGATCACTATTGAAAGGAGGACCAATGAACCTCGAATTAGTATCATCACTAGAAGTGGAGGTGCAACTTGAAGTGATAAAGCAGTTGAGAAGAAAGAATATGAAAGTACATGGGTTATAAAAAATGTTGAGAAAGCTCATGTTTTTTTATATTCAGAAGGAAAAAGAAGTTTTTATGGTAGTAAAGTGAAGCTTTATGGATGATGGAGCTTCGACCTCCAGTGCATAGCCAAAGCATAAAATTAGCTTCGATGCAGAACTGAGCATTGACACCATAGAAAATTTTAGGGCGAATCTTAGCCCATGGTCGAAATTTAAGGGGTTTTGAATTTTAGAGGGGCGAATTTTTTATATTAAACCCATTTCCTATAGTTCGCCCAAGAAATATTTCAAAAATAGTTAAATATTATATTTTAGCCACCAACATTATGAAAAATAAGAGAGATAAAAGTCGATTTTGACTCCCCAAATTTCATTTCAACCTCCCCATTCGCCATGTTTGCAGGTGGGATTACTCCCAATCACCCTTGATTTCGAGCAAGTACATTTCAAGCTCATAAGTCTCCTTGAAAATATGTTTGCAGGTGTGATTTCTCCCAGTGGCTTTCGATTTCCAACAATGACGCCATGTTTGCAGGTGGGATTGCTCCTAATCACCCTTGATTTTCTAACAACCACATTTCAAGCTCCCGATTCACCTTGAAAATATGTTTGCAGGTGTGGTTTCTTTGAGTCACTCTTCATTTCTAGTAACAACACTGGTGAGGGGCTATCTCTACCATCGGTGTTTAAGAAAAGCAACAGAATGTCTCTTGTCATTGAACGTGATACAGAAACCCTGCTCCTAGGAGTTAATAGGACGACCGCAACCCTCAGACATCACAGCTGCTGATATGTGGGGAGTTGCTGCTAGCATCACCACTCTCTAGATGATTCAAGTATTCCCTTGTATTCTTTTTACAAGGGTTTCTTTAGATTCAGAACATGCATCCTTTAACACTTAGGGTTTATGTAGGTGGTGGGGTTAGAGTTTGTCTAATGGCTTAGTCTCTTTGAGACTGGATACGGATACATGTGTTCATTGATTACACTTATTCATTGATGTTGACCTTCCAGTTTCAAGTCTGCAATTATTATTGTAGACACTGATACCATTTTGTTATGATGGTATTCTTTCCGAGTGTTCATCTGATCCATGGAAGTTGAACGCATTGCATATTGTAGGATATTTCTGGTGCCATTTTTGCAGGTGGGATTTCTCCCAATCGCCCTTGATTTCTAGCAACTGCATTTCAAGCTCCCGATTCACTTTGAAAATATGTTTGTAGGTGTGATTTCTCCTAGTTGCTCTCGATTTCTAGAAATGACACTTGTGAGGGGCTATCTCTACCATTGGTGTTTAAGAAAATCAACAGAATATCTCTTGTCGTTGAACATGATACATAAACCTTTCTCCTAGGAATGAATAGGACAACATACTTCAACCCATAAGTGAAAACAATAGAGACATAGAGAGATACACAACAAGCAAAGCCAGCCATCGAAAAAACAAGACAACAAGTTAGTGTCAGGTTCATTAGAGAGAAGAGAATAAAGTTGTTAACTTTTGGTTGTGCAAGAAGTTTCTTAGCCAGGAACCATAGGAAGAAAGGAACTTGATTACTAATCCTATTATTTTCTTCCAACCACATATAGTTTACAAGCTCAATACTAGGGGCATTACGAAATTTCATTTCAAGCTCTAGATTCACCTTGAAAATATGTTTAAAGGTTGGATTGCTCTCAATCGCCCCTGATTTCTAGTAACAACATTGGTGAGGGGCTATCTCTAGCATCGGTGTTAAGAAAAACAACATAATGGAAAAAAATAGGGGCATTACCAATGCAGTGAACGGAAACAACTAGGGGTATTCCCAACACAGTGAATGTGGGCGCAACAATACAACCAGATTGGGATAACCAAGAGTTTTTCTCTTCCTTGGCTCTCAATGTTCGTCGTCTTTTCAAATTTATGCTATAGTTTGGTATGTGGCTTTTTATTGTTATCTCACTTTTTTGGCACTAAAAATTTGGGTTTTTATTTTATTTTTATTTTGCATCTCACTTAGAATGGATTTGGGTTTCATATTGGTTTCTATTATTATCTCACTTTTTTAGCTCATAAAATTTGGGGTTTTCTTTTGTTCTGCATTTGGCTTAGAATGGATTTGGGTTTCATATGTTTAATATTAAATGTAATAATAAATTTTATCCTTGAAGACAATTATGCAATGGATCTGTAGAAATCATGTTTGCTCTAAATACAAAAACCTATATTTTCCAATGAAATCCCGTGTGTTGTAAATAAAAAGATCTATATTTTCCATTGAAAGGGAATAATTTTAAATAGTCCCATCTTTGTATTAGTTTATATATGAAAGCTTTCTATGATGATCTCGAATATGGTCTTCGAGCTCTTAGTTTCAAGAACTAACACATACTCATCTAGACCTCCCTTTTATGCACCTCAAGGTTGTGGAGTTCTTGATTACAGATCTCTTGAATTTCAATATATGATATATTTCTCATTTTGTGAACTCAGATGTGCTTTATGTAGTTGGAAAGTGTGCAACCTTGATATGTATATGTTAAAATTGGAAAATAGGGCCAAACTTCATGTGGGTCATCTTATTCATGGTTGATAATATGTTCATTAGATTCCTCTCGTCGAGAGGTGTAGGATTGATCTAAAGATCATCCGATTCCGATAAGTATTCATGGAGATATGAATTTATTTTGATTATGGAATTATTATCAAGCCCACCTACAACTCATGTAGGCTCAAAAATCCTACAGTCACATCTATTCAAACATCAATAGTTGTGTATAAATACAAGAGGACTTTTCCTCATTTGCACTCACTCATCTCATCACATCTCTCTCTCTCTCTCTACTATGCAGAAAAAAGTCTCTTCTCTACTGTGTAGAAAAGGGTCTCTCTGTCACACATGTGAAGTCGGAAGCTACTGAAACTGAAGCTGCAACTGCAAATCCAAACTTTGACCAGCGTGGACCATAAAACATCCTCTTCTAATATGTGCTGTAGGTTCATCTGAACCTCCTATGAAGGCTGCAACTTTTGGTGGTGGAATCAAGTTGATCCGACGGTATCGGTTTGTGAGATATCAACTGCCCTAGTTTTGATGATGAAGCTGCTAATGCTGATGCTGCTGATCTAGGGTGTGCTACTGCTGATATAAATCAGATTTATTGTACTATTTCTCTCTGCTAAATTATTGAAGATAAAAGAAGATTTGATCAAAGGGTTTCTCCACATATTGTGGGGTTTGTCCCTGACTAACTGCCACATCTTGTGTCTCTTGTCTTGGCTTGTTTTCTATCGATCCTTTAATGTTCTATCTGCACTTTACTTTATGTACATGTGATTGCTAATCTATGGAATATAATAAGGAAAAGAAGTAAACTATTATAAGCATAGAACATATACCATAACTTAACATGGTATCGAAGATGAGGTGAAGACAAAACCTAAGCAAGAGAAAGAGCAATCACCGAATAAAAGATTGGCAAGGCTATCCTAAAAGAACTATGGGGTCCTCAACACTCTTTCTTGTCAAAGACAAGCTCTGTGAGAAATCTGACTATCACGGATGGAAGATGTCTATCGATCTAACCCTAGAAGATCAAGGAGCTGGACCATGTAAGAGGCAATATCACTGAGCCTCCATCAAATGCATCCACTGCTACCTATAACAAATGTAAAAACGGAGAAGTAAAAACAAAAATGATCATCCAGGACTCTATCGACAAGCACTTGGTGGCCTACATCTCTGAACTTGACACCTCCAAGGAAATATACGATAGACTGGTGAGTATATTTAAAGTTAATGATGAAAATCAAGTTTTGTTTCTTAGAAATAAACTGAGGGAAATCAAGAAGGGTAAAGATGAGAGTATGCAAGAATACTTCAAGAATCACCGAGATTAAGAACGATCTCCTATCTATTGGGGAGACTATTACTGACAAAGAAATGGCACTCATGACTCTTGGAGGATTACCATCCGAATGGTATGTGTTCAGGACTACTCTTCTGAACAATAACATAATTCCTGGTTTCGAGGAATTAATGGCTAGATGCATTCAAGAAGAAACAAGGGTAGAAGAGAAATAAATGCCCATACCTAAAGGTCCTCCTGCCGCCTTTTCTTCTCATGCTAAGAAAAGAAATAATTCTGGGACTAAATCAAAAAGGAAAGGTTGGACCTAAGGGTGGAAGAAAAGGACGATGTTACATCTGCGATAAAGCAGGTCACTATGCAAGGGAGTGCCTTGCTAGAAAGGACTCACACTGGGACGATGATCAAAATCCCTCTAGTGGCAATCAAAGGAATGACAAATTCAATAGCAAAGGTAATAGGAGAGCTATGAATCAAGGAAGAGGAAAACCATTCAAGAAGGCTAGAAATTCCAGGATGTATTAAATACACCTAACCTCAAAAAGAACCTGGTTTCCATCTTGGCAATGGAAGACAAAGGCTACAAGGTAACCTTCAGTGATGGAAAGGTATGTATATGGAAAAATAATGTTAAAGACGCCTTTAATCTTGGTTTTCTTGTTGATTCATTATATCAAGTCGATGGAAGTCCGCTAAGTGTCATGTCTTATGACACATCTCTTCAGTCCGAACTTTGGCATCAGAAGTTTGCCCCCCTTCATTATAAAGCTCTACTCGTTGTAAGAGAAATGGTGACAGGGATGCCCAAATTCCGAGTAGAGAAAGATGGTGTATGTCCAGGATGTGCCGAAGGAAAGCTCAAAAGGGGACCATTCCCCTCAAGCCAAAGCAAGACCTTCGATATATTACAGTTGGTTCACTCAAGCATATCTAAGGCTGGCATTAAGAGGGAGACTACTACACCACATACTACTGAGCAGAATGGTGTGGCGGAAAGGAAGAAATGTATGATTGTGGAAGCTGTCTCTATGGGTAGATGATGTAACAATGCCTGATGTGGAGGAACCCATGGATCCTATTTATCCACCTGAGCCTTCCTCTTCTAGGAATAGGCCTTCATGGCTTAGGGGAATACTTGATGATGTTGAAGGACATGCTGCACCCTGAGGAACCTTCTGTTAAAGTAAGAAACCTAACAGGTATCAGGGATACCTGACCATCATGAGCACGATCATACAAAATGAGCCTTTATCATTCTTGGATGTCGTCAAGCATCAAGTATGGAAGGATGCTATGACCAAAGAATATGAGTCTATTATGGAGAATGATGTCTGGGAAGTAGTTCCCAGACCCCAAGACAAGACAATTGTTACTTCAAAATGGCTTTACAAGATAAAGCTACAACAGATGGAAGTACGGAATAGGATAAGGCTTGTTTTGTTGCTCGTAGGAAGGTATAGACTATGATGTGATATTTGCACTTGTTGCCAGATATATGACCATCCGCTTGATCATAGCCCTTGTGGCTTCACACGGATGGAACCTACATTAGATGGATATCAAGACCGCATTCTTGCACAGTTTGATCAAAGAAGAGGTCTATGTGGAGCAACTCGAAGGATTTGAGATTTATGATTGAAAATATCATGTGTGTAGGTTGAAGAAGTCTCTCTGTGGGCTAAAGCAAGCACCCTGAGCATGGTATGAGAGGATCGATAGCTACTTGATGAAGTTGGGATTCACTAGGATTGAAGCTGATCCTAACCTTTACCTTAAGGTTGAAGATGAAAAGCCTCTCATACTGGCATTGTATGTGGATGACATCTTTCTAACAGGTGCATACCCTCTCATTCACAAATGTAAGAGGGAGTTGGCTTCTGAATTTGAAATGAAGAACCAAGGACTTGAAGTGTGGCAGAAGCCAAGGGAAATTTTCCTATCTCAAGGAAAATATGTGGTGAAGATTCTAAAAAGATTTGGTATGACGGAATGCAAGCCTGTGACTACCTCGAGGATCTTAACTTTTAGAATTTATATGGTAGTGATGTCGGACTAGATTTGGGAAATGCCTCTGAGTTTCAAAAACTTATTCACGTTGATGTTCTTGGTGAACCTCTGTCCGAACATATGTTTTGCAGTTAGCAATGTGAGCTCATATTTGGTTGAGCCTCACTAGATCGGTGCCAAGAATCTTCTGAGATGTCTTCAGGACACAATGTCTCATGGATTGAGATACACTGCCAAAAATATGAAACTGCATGATTGTTTGAATGCTGATTAGGTAGGTAGTATGGAGGATCACTGGAGCACTTTTAGTGTTGTTTCTCTTTGGATTCTGCTTTGATATAATGGATGAGCAGGAAGCAGAAGTCAGTTGCCATAAGCACTGCTGAGACCAGATACATATCTACGAGTGTGAACTCGTATGAAGATGCCTGGTTAGGAAGCTCTTCAGTGAGTTGTTTGAACACATACCACTGGGATTCTCTATAACAACGAGATGTGGGATTCGATTACTGAGGAATCCTGTATTCATCTATTTCTCTAGCAAATAGACATCATCTGGGATATGGTAAGTTGATGAGCAAGGAGGCTCCATCGCATTAAGATGATGTACAGGTCGATACACCTTGTCAAAGCCCCGAGGAAAGATCTAATCTATGATTTTCCCAAATGACTTGGAGTCATTAAGAAACCCTTGTACAAGGGTCCTGCATGTTGTATACATTGAGCTCTGGGAGCTCTGAGGGTTTGCGATTATTACTAGAGCAACATACGACCACAGGGTGACTCACCCTCCCCTGGTGGTGTGCACTGGAACAAGACGATTCGCTCTCTTGTGGGACAAGATGATTCGATCTCTTGTGGAACAAGATGATTCGCTCTCCTGTGTAGCAGGATGATTAGTTCTCCTATGAGGCCTGGATTGATGTGTCCTCCATGGCGATTGTAGCAGGATTGATGTGTTCTCCTGTGAGGCCTGGATTGATGTGTTCTCCATGGTGATTGTAGTAGGATTGATGTGTTCTCCATGGCGCTTGTAGCAGGATTGATGTGTTCTCTTGTGAGGCCTGGATTGATGTATTCTCCATGGTGATTGTAGCAGGATTGATGTGTTCTCCTGTGAGGCCTGGATTGATGTGTTCTCCATGGAGATTGTAGCAGGATTGATGTGTTCTCCTGTGAGGCCTGGGTTGATGTGTTCTCCATGGTGATTGTAGTAGGATTGATGTGTTCTCCTGTGAGGACAGAATTGATTAGTTCTCTTGTCAAGGCATCCTACGCATGTAGTCTGGGACTCATGGGAAGTACCTCTCATTTGATCAATGAGAAAGGAAATGAAGTTAGGGACCATAGTAGTACCAATGGATGCATCGTTGTGTCTACCATACTCCCTACACTAGGATGACCTCCATTGATCTAGGATTAATGATACTAGTCTGGGACCAGTGGTAGGAGTGGTACATTCTATGACACTGACTTCAGGTTGGTTGCTACTGGTTTGGGACCAGTGGTAGGAGTTGTACTCACTATGACGTTGACTTCGGGTTGGTTGAGACTGGTTTGGGACTAGTGGTACATACTCTGAGACTGACTTTGAGTCAGTATGATACATCCTCGATCATTTCTTCTTCTTCATAATTCGGAAAAAAGCAAAGCAAAGCATAACAGAGCAGAGCCGTATAGGTCAGTATAGGGCTTATAATATGTTCATTAGATTCCTCCCATCGAGAGGTGTAGGATTGATCTAAAGATCACCCGATTTCGATAAGCATTGATGGAGATATGAATTTATTTTGATTATGGAATTATTATCAAGCCAACCTACTCAGAAGCCCAACAGTCGCATCTATTCAAACATCAACAATTTTGTATAAATACAGGAGGAATTTTCCTCATTTGCATTCACTCATCTCATCACATCTCTCTCTCTCTCTACTACTCAGAAAAGAGTCTCTTCTCTACTATGCAAAAAAGGGTCTCTCTCTCACACATGTGAAGCCGAATGCTACTGAAACTGAAGCTGCAACTGTAGATCCAAACTTGACCAGCATGGACCATGAAACCTCCTCTTTTGATCTATGTTGTAGGTTCATTTGAACCTCCTCTGAAGGCTGCAAATTTTGGTGGTGGAATCAAGCCGATCCAATGGTAGGTTTGTGAGATATCGACTGCCCTAGTTTTGATGATGAAGCCGCTAATGCTGATGCTGCTGATCTAGGGTTTGCTACTGTTGATATAAATTAGATTTATTGTACTATTTCTCTTTACTAAATTATTGAAGATAAAAGAAGAATTGATCAAAGGGTTTCCCCACACATTGTGGGGTTTTTCCCTGGCTAGCCGCCACATCTCGTGTCTTTTGTCTTGGCTTGTTTTCTTTTGATTGTTTAATGTTCTATCTGTAGTTTACTTTATGTACATGTGATTGCTAATCTATGGAATATAATAAGAAAAAGAAGTAAATTGTTATAAGCATAGAAAATACCATAACTTAACAATATATCACACACTGCTTTAGATGGGTCTGTATTTGTGTCCGTATTCAATTCACATAACTCATCATCTAGATTCACTAAATCATTTCACATACAAACACATAATGTGTTGATATATCCCCTGCCTTATCCTAGAATGTTCAGTAATTCTATATAGGTCAGTGATCACTGCAACATTGGCAAGAACTTGACTTTCAACATAAGTGAAGAATTCATATCATAAAGAAAAGCATACCCACGAAAACCAGAAACTTTTATCTTTTAGAAAAAGAATTTTATGAACATGCCAATTCTCCTGGAATTTTCTCTGTAGGAAAGATTAAACAATAGAAAACACATGGGCAATCCAAATTTTGTACAATGTCACAGAATTTCAGGTGATGGTAGAAACCTTTTTCACATTTGGAGGATCCTAGAACTCACCAATTGTTGATCCAGACCATGTAATCTCTGAATCAATGGCCAATGGATTCATAAGCACCCTGTGCCTTGTTGCAACAAGAGAATAAGAACGAAAATGACCACACAATGCAATCACAAATAAGATTCTCTGTAATAAATGCCTTAGGGAAAACTTGGTGGAACAATACCCAACACTAATGATTGTAAGGGTTTCATATAAATAGTCTCTCCTTTGTTTTTCGAACACAAAGTTATGAGAATAAAAGACTCATTTGTAATTGAGAACTCAGAAGGGGCTAGGACAACACCATCTATTGTACATGTGAATCAAAAGGGAGAGATACATGTAAGTATTCATGCCAAGGTATTTTCATAATAAATTCAGATGGGTTTTCATTCCTTTTTACCCATGGTCCCATGAAGTTTGATAAATTACTTCAGTTGATGATATAATATGCTTTATATTTTAGCGTTCTCCATTTGGATAAAATTCTTCATATTTCCATTGACATCTATTTTACAAAAAAAAAGTTGGTGAGGTAAACATCACAAGCTAAAACTGTAAGGAAAAATGCCTATATAGTTAAAAAAGGCCATGCAAGGTCTCCAAAACTAAAGTTCCATAAAGCCCAAATCATAAAGCAACAAACATATAAACATCCAAGTCATCAGGCAAGAGTCAGTGGATAGACCATAATCTTGCAAAAATTAAACTCATTCAAGAAGGAGAGTCTTCATCCTTGGAAGGAAGCCCCAAACCTTTAGTTGGGGGCTTAGGATCAGCTATCCATCATTGTCATGTGTTGGTTAATCATGATGGCCAGAGGAATAATCAGAAATTTGTCAAAGTGAAAAACCACTTTGGGGGTCTTGTTGGGGGTCAATGCCTTTGCTTCTCTTTACATTCTCTTGTAACTTGACTTACTTTATGTTGATGTTGTTTCTTGAACGTTGAGAGTGTGTAGAGTGGGCATGATAATATATTTGAGGTGGCACTTTATTCATTATGCATTGTCTAGTAGCCCATTACCTCATGTGGGTGGATTATTTCCATCCCCCTCGCCCCGCCTCACATTTGCACTTGGATATGCATATTCAAATATACACAAATGAGAGATCGCTCTTGCAAAGTACATTGGCACCATGCTAAGAACTAGTTGAAACTTGATACACATAAGGAGAATATTATTTTATTGTAGAAGAGCGTTGAGCTAAAACCTCTGTAAGGGTTTGCTCTGCCCATTTGTAATTGGGAATTTTGTGGAATGAAATAACTACTAAGTAGAAAGGATCCAAGCTTTTGGAAAAGGGGTTTTATGGTTTGTCTAAGTTATGGTATATCGTACATACAACTTTGTATATGTGTGGCATGTTATCACCTGGATTGAAAGTTAGGCTGAAGGAAGGCAATGCCAGGGTAACCAGAAACCACGCTTAGGCAAGTAGCTAGCCCTACTAGGCAAGGAGAGGGCTCTCTCGAGAAGGATCTCAGTCAAATTGACTGGATATAGAAATTGATATTAGGCTAGGTATAGTACCATAAGGTTTTATTTTATTTTGAAGGGTTTTGCTGGATCAGGAGGAGGCAAATAGTTAGGGCCAAGAAATTAGGTCAAAACTGCACGGTGTTCGATGGGGCAAGGTAGGCACAAGGATAACCACCTTAGGGTTTGATGGATGAGGTGAAAAGATAGGTGAGGGGCTAGGAAAAGCATGTAAACCTCATGGATTTTTCCTAAATTGAAGAAAACATAGACTGTGAAATGTCTATGCAAAACGGAGCATAAAAGTTATGAATTTTGCCTTTCAAACTTGTATACATTCACATAAGAGTATGAAATGATGAAATGGAGTCGAAAATACATTTAAACACATGAAAACATAAGAAAAACTGAACTAAACATAATACCACATGGATTCCAAAGAAATAACTGCAAATTTTCATTAATCTCCTGTTGAAAACTGATACAAAATGATGTTTACTCAAAGCCTAAGCATCCAACCGAGTCCAACCTGTAAAATAACCGAGAAAATACACAATATAGGCCAACAACCAACTCATCCTAGGCATCAAGGGTTGAATCCATGAGTGGAGGAGCAGTTGCAAGGAAGGCTAAACTGATAGCTGGAGCGTAGGGTGGTCAAAATGACCCATCCCTCACTCTAGTAAACTGATTCATTACATGCCACATAGTCCATGTAACTAACGTATCTACCCTAGGTAAAAGTAAAAACATGATAATTACATCATCTAGATCAATTACATAGGTAAAACTTGAATTTACTATAGACAAAAGTCAACCTAGAATGAAACAGTAAAAATTGTGGAAAATTGTCAAACACGCATCGACCCTAGTAAACGCGCAGCGACCCTAGTCAAACGCGCAACGTCCTCTTAAAGATGAGTTTTGGCTGCCTTCTTGATATCCAAATCTAACCCAAGATAGCTCATTGGAAAGATTACCCCATCTAGTTTATAGAACGGCCCTTGATTTTAAAAGTGGTCTTCAATTACCCCTCCAAAATTGCAATCTCCCAAGACTTCTCAAACGTGCAGTGGCCAGGCCAGAAAAGAGGCATAAAAGTGATTTTTGGCAGTTTTTGACCCTTTTGGCTAACCAGTTTTGCTCCAAATTCTTACAAAACGTACAATGTGTATGTCCTCATCATTTGGAATCCAAAAATTATGACCATTCACTCATTGTATGCCCCAAACAAAAGCGCAGCATCCTAGGTGTTGTGCATTTGACCATTTCACTGTCAATAGTGCCCTCATAGTGTCAAACACGCAACGACCTATTCAGGCTGCTTTTGGAGGCCTTCCCAGTGTCCAAATTTTCCCCAAGATAGTTCATGGAAATCCCTTCAAGTCTAATTTCTAGATATGGCTCTAGTTTTCAATTTGAAGTTCATTTACCCTATCAAAATGCCCATCTCCCAAGACTTGTAAATGCACAATGACCTAGGTGCAAAAGTGAAGTGTTCTCTTACAAGAAACGTTTAGAGGTCTTACTTAACTCCAAATTGAGTGAATGATAGCTCATTGGAAATCTATTTTTGTCTAGTTATCATTTAACTCATCACAAAATTCATTTGGAGACTCCAGATAGAAGAAAAAGTTATTTTTCTTGTCAGGCCAGGCAGTAACTCCACAAAACAAAAACTGATTCGCGTATTATTCCATAGGTAGGTCATTCTTATATACAATAGGGAGTGACTGTTCAGTTCATCTCCCGATGACTATTCATATTCCTAATTTAATTATTTACATAAAATTCACCCAATCATGAAGATTAGGTGTCAACATTCCCCCCCTTTATCTGAAGGGATGTTGGTGAGTCCAAGCATCATTCTGAATCGTTCAAGCTTTTCCCTTACAAGTGCTTTGGTGAAGATGTCTGCAATTTCTCATTTGTGGAACAATGACGGAGATGGATTGTTTTGGGCTCAACATGATGTCGAATCAGATGATATTTAGTATTGATATGCTTCGTTCGATCATGGAACTTTGGGTTCTTGGCCAACTTTATTGCAGAGGTGTTGTTAATCATGAGTGGAGTTGATTCTTGTTTTACCTGCAACTCTTCAAGAATTTTCTTGAGCCACACAATTTCTTTCGTTGCTTCAGCTGCTGCCACGTATTCTACTTCTGTTGTGGAATCTGCTGGAACTTATTATTTGCGTGATCTCCAGGAGACAGCTCCTGATCCAAGACTCATAGCATATCCTGAAGTAGATACCCTAGTTTCTTTGTCTCCATC
>APFE030449436.1:16350-46800 GCA_000404065.3 Pinus taeda | reverse complement strand
CAGCTTCCAAGTGCCGTTCTTTATGAGGGCATCATACTCCTTTTGCATCGCTTCTTTCCATTCATCATGAGAAGCAACTTCTTTAAAGGAAGTTGGTTCAAAATCTATAGACAAGTTTAATTCACAATAATAAGAAACATCCATATCAACAGGTGAATTAGAGTAATCTACATCACCTCCATTTTGCCGGTTTGAATTTCTGGTTCCTATTTTTCCAATTTCATCAAGATGAACACTTTCAAGTGTCTTTCTCAGCCACTTTGGGGGACCTTTCTGAGATGGTCCAGGATGCTCTATTGATTGAGTTGGGACAGAATCAAGATTGAGTCTCCCAATTCTATCAATTACATCACTTAAAGCATCATTCGTTGTTGGAGTTTCATTCGGGGGAGAGTGTTCTTCAGAAGAAGATTCCACATGTTGATCTAGAATAGGAATCCCCCCTTCAAGATGTGGAATCTGATTATCAAATTCTTGAAATGATTTCATTTTTGTGAATCTATCCAAGCGATCAAGTTTTCGCTCAACAACATTGTAAGATTTGGATGATTCAAGAAAAATTACATCTCTAGATACAACAAACTTTTTATTTACTTCATCATAGAGGCGATATGCTTTAGAGGTGTTTGAATACCCAGGAAGATACACTTACGACTTCTAGCACCAAGTTTGTTTCTATGTACCTTTGGTATCAAGGCATAACAGGTGGAACCAAAGACCCTGAGATGCTTTACCAAAGGAACATGTCCATACCACATTTTATATGGAGTCTTATTTCTTATAACATTAGATGGACATCTATTCTTTATATATGCAACACATAGAACAGCATCAACCCAAAACATTATCTTTACATTTTTGAAGAAGAGCATGGATCGTACCATATTTAAGATTGTCCTATTCATTCTTTCAGCTACCCCATTTTGTTGGGGATTATAAGGCACAGTTGTTTGATGTTTGATCCCATGTTGGCGAAGATAGTTTTCAAATTCATTTGATGTGTATTCTTTTCCATTATCAGTGCGAATAGACCCAATATGAGATTGTGCATCATTTTCAATCCATTTATGAAAATTCTTGAATGTTTGAAAAGCATCAGATTTGTTCTTCATAAATAAACCCAAACCCACATTGGTAGTCTCCAATAAATGTCATATAGTATTTATTTCCATTTGCAAAAGGAACAGGCATTGGACCACATAAATTTGAATGAATAAGTTCAAGCTTCCTTTGTGCTCTTGAATGTGAGTCATGAAAGGACTGTTTGCTATGCTTTCCTAGAATGCAAGCATCACATTGCTTAAGTTTTCTAGGAATTGTAGGCAAACCAGCAACACCATTTTTCTTCAATAAGCGGAGACTGTCATAGGTTAAATGTCCAAATCTAGCATTCCATAATAAACTTGATGGAAGTGTACCTTCTTCATGATGAGAAATGTTGTGCATGAGCAGATGTTCCTTGCAGTTTGAAAATCCTTTCTTCTTCTATTCCCCTCATGACAAGTGAGTGGTTAGATTCTTTTCTTACCTCAAGCTTGCCATCAAACATATGAATGGAGTGACCTTGCTGGCAGATGTGGAACAAGGATAACAAGTTTCTCTTGAGCTGTGGGAGATATAGAGCATGATCCAGAAGAAAGTCTGGAAGACCAGGCAGTTTAAGCCTAATTGTGCCAGGCCCTGATGGCTTGATTTTTGATTGATCTGCGAAGTATACTGCTCCATCAACATTGTCAGTAAAATCTTCAAAAAAATCTTTTCTATGAGTCATGTGACAAATTGCTCCTGAATCAAGCAACCAATCATTTTTCCAGGAAGCAAGTGAAGCATTAAACAAATCTTCATTTACTCCAATGTTACATTGTGCCTCAACATAGTGAGCGGATTCAGGGGCTTTACCTTTGTCTGTATCATCAGTTTTACCTTTCTGTTGGTTTCTTTTCTGCTCAATTTTGTCCCATGGTAGCTTGCATGTAGAGGCATCATGTGATCCATTTCTTTTGCAGCGAATGCAGTGCAGATCTGCCTTTTCTCCTTGAGAATATCTGCCCCCCTGCCTCTGAAATACCTTCCTCTTCCTCTTCATCCACCTCTTCCTCTTGTAGAATCTTGAGCAGGATGCTTTTCTTTATGAGCAAGGCACACAGTCTCTTAAGAAGATTTGGGGGCTATCTTCTTTCCAAAATCTTTCTCTCTTTTAGCAAACTTTTTCAGAAGAGAGTCAAAGGTTATATCTTTGAGATTTCGATTTGCTTGCAAAGACTCAAGATAATTGGAGTAAGTAGGATAAAGTGCCTTGAGAAAAGCAATAAGAGGGATATCCAGCTCAACCTTAGTGGAATTGATATCATGCATTATAGACTTTACTTCAGATGCAAGAGCAAGAGGATCATTATTTCGCAGTTCAAGAGTGAAGAGTTTAATCATGAGTTGAACAACTTCCAGTGTAGAATGTGAGTCATAGAGTTCTTTTAGCTTTTGTAAGGCTTCAAAGGCAGTTGAATATGACGAAATATGGCGACTCACCTCTTCATTTACAGATGCTACGATTAATGCATAGGCTTTGATGTTCTTGTTTTCCCAAATGATGAGTTCTTTGTCTGAGGTAGGCTGTACTGGGTCATTGTCTCCTTCTCCGACACACACTCCTTTCCACAACTGATTGAAGATGAGGGTGTGTTTTATCATCCGGGACCATTCAGGATAGTTCTCCTTGCCAGTGAGAACTATTCCTACCATGGATATGATTGAATGCATTCTGTAAAAAAACCTTTTGCTGATAAAAAAAATACTTCTGCCAATATATAGTCAAAATGTACTCAAAATGGCATTCTCAAAAGATTTCAAATCCACAATGTGACCCATATAAATCCATCATTATGTAAATCCACCTCACATAAACCTCATATAAGTTTCATATATATCCACCATATAAATCTCATAAAACTCCACCATACAAATCTTATATAAATTTCCTATAAACTTCATATATAAACACCATGGTCATGACCATGTAGGTTAATGCATTCTTTCAACTGTAATTTACAGCGGTTAACCTTGGCAAATATTCCTGTGTAAAAGTTCTTTAACTCCTCAGAAAAAAACAAAAAAATGGCACCAAAAATCAAATCAGACCCAATTGTAGGGACATAAGCACAGGTTCTTGGCTGAAAGTGAAAAAAATGTGCACATAAATTTCACCCAATTTGCAGAGGCATACACACATACATCAATTAGTTCGATGTAATATTTACAATTTGGAGAAAAAATACAGAAGCGTAAGTGTGGAACGGATCTTTAAAGCCTGAAAAATTATCAGCTTTCATTCGATTGCATTCTTCAAAACACCAAAATCCCAAATGTCTTCTCTTTTCTATACATCACGAGGACATGAAAACAGTAAAATTACACTTTCATCGGTCTCTGAATTCTCCACGCATCAGCAACATACCTTGTCATCTCCACGTATGAAAAGGTCAGCACATCTCCACGCATATCAGATTCATTAACAAAACATGAGCAGGCATATCATGTTGTCTCAAATATTCACATGCATATTAACAACAGCAGTGTTTTCATTGAAAAAGAAACTATATGCATATAACAACGTTCAAATATATGAAACTTCCATCGTTCAAACATATGAAACTGATACCAGGTTAGATACCATGTCCAGCGTTCAAACAACGTTCAATTATTACAACAACGTTCAATGACTAGCGTTCAATTATTACCATGTCAGATACCATGACCAACGTTCAAACAATGTTCAATTATTACAACAACGTTCAATGACCAATGTTCAAACAACGTTCAATTATTACCATGCGCATCGCCTTAATACCATGTCCAATGCGGGTACAAGGACATCGCAAACGTTCCCATGTCAAGCAGAGAGCGCAGGTACAAGGACAACGCAAACGTTCCCATGTCAGATGAATGTCAGGCAGAGAGTGCAGGTACAGAGAGCGTAGGGATGGCAGACAAAAGCAGGTAATCAGTTACTGAATTATATGGGGAGCAGTGGAGTAGACCAGGAGTTACAAGGACATAAAGGCTAAAAAAAGGAGCTGGCTCTGATACCATGTCAGGCCAGGCAGTAACTCCAAAAATAAAAACTGATTCGTGTATTATTCCATAGGTAGGTCATTGTTATATACAATAGGGAGTGACTGTTCAGTTCATCTCCCTATGACTGTTCACATTCCTAATTTAATTATTTACATAAATTTCACCCAATCATGAAGATTAGGTGTCAACATTTCCAAAGTCACTCCAGACGTGCAACAACTCTCTTGTAGAAATTGTATTTTTGACATTTCTATAAAACCATGACATATTTGTAAAACCTAAAGGAGGTTTTTCATCCTTTTCCTATGATGGAAAGAAACTTATCTCACTTTTTCCAAATTCATCCCTGTTTGGTCTAAAACTTAGTTTGAAGAAAAAATAGCCCTATGTGTGGCAAATGATTTGTCCCTTGGAATGACTTCTTGAAAAATGACGAAGACATGATTTCTATGAGTTTGGAATAGCCTCATACTTATTGAAATGACCTCCCTTATGCCTCCTCTACTAAGATGTCTCTGATTTGATAACCAACCCTAGCTCAGTGGGAGAGGAAATTAGGGTTTAGAGTAGGCAAAACAGGGGATTTGGGAAATTTATAGGAATGAAGGGAAATAAAGGGGATACTTTGTAGATTTGGAAACATAAACACTTGGAACCATGAGAATTATTACATATTAAAACCATAAAATTACATTTTTGCTTGAATATTCAAATTACAAACTATTTTGCTGATGAAATATTGTTTATTCTTACTCCCTCACTTGTTGGTCTTTTATGTAGGAGATGGTGTTTTAGTGGACCTTGGAAACCCTAAGACCTAAAGGAGACTTTGAATGGTTGTGACCATGATGAAAATGACTGTTATGATTAATATAAATGACTTGATAAAAATAACTTTATGAATGATGTACACTCAACAAGATATGAAACTATGCCAGCAAGTAATCACATTTAGGGAAGAGTGATGTTTTAAAACTAGCACTACCATGAGTGACTAATTTTTTGCATGACCTAGTGGAATGATAAAAAAAATTTAAGTGGGACCCTTAAAATGATATGAAAAGAGGATTTTTGATCACTGATGGCAGTATGCAAATACTGGCTCTAACATCGGCCTTATTGGGGATGGAAGCTTCTTGGAGGTGTCAAGAACACCATAGGCCAAGTGCCTAACAATGTGGGCCAATACGGTCAAAAAATCAACGTGAAACTGAATTGAAACTCACTCAAAATTTACTTAACTGAAATAATTACTTAGCTTATTAATGGCAGCAGACCATCGAGATTTGAGGGCTTCAAATACTGATGACAACCACCTACCTATTGAAGAAATATGTACAACCATGTGAAGTGAGCCTTCCAATGTAACCAATCTAGCAAATGGCTACCTACTGAAATTCTGCTCTCACTTTCCCTGAGCAGGTAGAATAATGTACATGTAGGCAACTCATAATAACAATTGAAACCAAGGCTTATGCTAACAAACTAGATAACATTCATCTTCTCCAATGCTTGCAAAATAATGCTGAAGGGGTCTTGAAAATCTTGAAGCACTACCTTGTCTTAAGATCCAGTAGCAAAAATACAAGTACTCCCTTCATTATGATCTGAAAGAATAGTTGGTTGCTGATTGATAGGAAGGAATAGAGAAGTATAAGCTTCTGCTATTTGCGTGTTGGCTGTAAATTCCTCGAACATGAGAAATTTTGACTCAATTTCTGGCATACTGTCTCTCTTAGGCTCATGCTCCTCAATTTCATATTCTAAGTCATTCTTAAAATGAAAACATTCTTCAAGATTATCAAACATGACAGCCCTATCCTCTTCATGAAAGAAAACAATATATGTTCGCTAATCTATAAATCTAATTTCAAGACTGTCCCTATTTTCAAACGTGGAAGAAGCTTCACTAACACCTGACTATGTGAACACTGCAAACCTGCATTAGCTTGGGCTGTAACATGACCTTTCAGGAATTGATCTATCTCATCTTCAAACATAGGAGATAGTACTTTTTGTTTTCTTTTGATAAAATAGTAATTCTCTTCTTTCCCTCCTAAAGTTTGACAAGGATGTTGAATATGTTCATTAATTCAAGTAAAGGAGTATATAAATTTTCATCAGATAGTTGATTCATTTCATGTGATTTGTATTGACTATCAAGATGCAAAATTCCTTCATCTTCAAGCAAAGAGGAAGCTACTGTATGCTGACTATGATCTTGTGTATCAAAGTGACTGGCTTCTTAAAAAACATGAAAAATGACCTCTCGCTAATCTAGAAGAAACAAGGTACCTTTTTCTCTTGAATCCAATCTCTCTTCATAATGTACCTCAGCAAGAGCGTGTTTGTAGTCTTCGAAAATTTCTGAAGAAATAGGTGAGAAGATGTCTTCTTGAAATAACAATTCAAAACATGAAATATGAGAAGAAAAATCTGAATGACAGTCCTCAATTCCCCTGGTCTTCTGCAATTTGAATACATTGTTGATCATCTTCATATGACATGGCAACTAGATTGTCATGTTTCTTATCGCACTCATCAGTGATACGAGGGAAAAATTCAGATAGTTCTTGAAACTCAAAACTAACACTTCTATCATTTACCATTGGATCATTCAAAGAATACTTTTCACTTACTTGAACAAAGATCTCATCTTATTTTTCATAAAGGTACTAGATTACCTCCTCGTGAAGGCTTTGTTTTAATGAGATGAGAACACTTGGGTCAATAACTTTGTTTTCTTCATTCAAGATGATCTCAACAATAGAGATCTCCTTCACAGGATTCAGAACAAGGTACTCTTCATCATCACGTTCTTAATCTAGATCTGAAATTGCTAGCTTGACTTTATCACAATCTGAAATTGGAACTTGATTTTCCTACATATTGCCTTCTGCTATGAGTAGATCTGAAATAAGACCTTGTCTTCCATCATTTTCAATTGTACTAAGATCTTGAACCTGCTGCAAATTTTTCTGACCATCTTGATAAGTATCCTCTAAGCTCTCTTTATGCTGCTGAAATGGATTTTCATACGGGGCTTCCATGATCTCATCGTCCATGAATGTTATGAAACCAGCTCACAAAAAGATAGATCAACGCCTTAGAATTCAGCCTCTTCAAGGGGGAAACCTCCTTTACATTACACAAACGAACAATTCTTGGATGATACAAATGAAAAGACCTCCTTTCTGTATATAGGAGTCTGAGGGGTCATAATATAATCAGATCCGACATAACAATAATAATGTAAGGGCACAATAATAACAATAGTGGGCTTCTATGGGGAACAAATATAACAATATGGGGACTACATGGGCACAACAATATAATAAGGGGGTTGTACTAAAAACAATAAGGGGTTACACTAGTATTATAGGGACCTAACATGCCCCTCTCCTTCAAAAAGTGTTTTCCTCAACGCTTGAGTAGTTCTTGATGCTTCTGTATAAATTCTTGTCCTCCCATGTGGAATATTCAGCAGGTAAGTTATTCCACTTGATGAGATACTTTGAAATTGATTTACTTCGTAGCTATCTATTTCTCGGTTATGTGATTGCTTTAGGTTCCAATATGATTTTTCCTTCCTTGTCAAGTTCTCACAATATTGTTCGAACTGGGATCTTCTACAACTTTTGAATGAGTTCCCACTCCTTTGGGCATATGGATATTTGTAAGGCGTCATGTTTGGAGGAAAACTTCCTAGAATCAATTGAATAGCATGATCATGATCACGAATAGGTGAGAGGCCTTTGGGAGTCTCAAATACCTTGGAATGATTGTCCAAAACGTTTTGGAGATCTGGACAAATACATGATTTTGATGTGGGATCCTCTAGTGAACATAATTGTGCAATTATGCCCTGTTGTTCTTTATTTAGAAGCTTTGTCATGCTGTTAGAGTTGATTATCTTTCCAGGTTTCCCTTCTATACCCCTCAATTCAACTTCCTTTCCTTCCCAAAAAAATTTCAAGAAAAGTTCTTGAAAATTAAAAGTTATCGTACCCAAAGATTGTATCCATTGAACTCCTAGTAAAACATCAACACCACCCATTGGAATGGAAATCATTGGGCTATTCAATACATATTCTCCCATGGATAGCTTGATGTTATGGAACTTTCTAGAGCAATTTATGGTTCCTCCACTTGCAACTATCACTTGACACTCTGGTGCTGGATATAGGAAGCAATTCAATTCCTTGACTATCTTACAATGAATAAAATTATGGGTACTGCGTGAATAAATCAACACTATTCCTTGATTTGTCATTCTATCTTGATAGTTTGAGGAGTGGTAATTTCTTCTAATGCATTACAAGATATGGTTGGATTCATTTCTTCATGCTCAATGTGATCTTTCAATTCTTGAACATTTTTTTTCTTGATATGTCATTCTATATTGATAGTTTGAGGAGTGGTAATTCTGGCCAATGCATTACAAGATATGGTCAAATTCATTTCTTCTTTCTCGATGTGATCTTTTACATCTTGAACCTTTTTCTTATTGATATGTCCTTCTATCTTGAGAGTTTGAGGAGTGGTAATTCTTTCCAATGCTTTACAAGATATGGTTGGATTCATTTCTTCTTTCTCTAGGGTGGGTTCCTGGTGTATATCCTCTTCTTTTAATATTTCTTGATCCTTTTGTTCCTCCTCTTTATAATCCATGTAAAATAATTACTTCTTAGCACACTTATGACCTTTAGTGTATTTTCTATCACAATTGTAACAAAGCCCTTTTTCTCTTTTTTCTTCCAATTGTTGTGATGTAAACCTTGTAGGTTGTGGAAGGCTAGGAGAAAAAACACTTCCATAATTATAGTCATGAGTGGTGGGATTCCTTGTTTCCATAATTTCACTTTCAATTTTTCTTGTCAACCTGAATGCCTTCTCCAATGAATCAAGTTCCCAAAGGCAAACCTCATGTTGAATGTTATCCTTTAAATTCCCTATGAAGACATCAACCATTTTCTTCTTTGGAATATCATTTACCCTTATATTCAATTTTTGGAAGTCCTCAATGTGCTCTGCCATTGAACCCTTTTGTTTGAGATTTATCAATTGGTTAAAGAAGGTGTTTCTCTTTCTATCCTCATAATGTGCTATCATTTCCTCCATGAAAATTGACCACATGACAAGTGGTTTACGAGAACAAAGATCTTTATACCATAAAAATTGATTCGGTTCTAAATAATTAGATGCAATATGTACCTTTTGTAACAATGGTACACCATGTAGATCAAAATATTTCTCCATCTTTAGTATCCAATTTACTAGATCCTTGCCATCAAACTTCCTCATCTTGCTTTTTCTTGATTTCATGATCTCAAACTTGAAACGACTGTAACTCTGTACTTTCAGATCTTTAAGTTCTAAAATTTCAGTCCATAATATCCCTCTGAGCCCTCTTTCTAACTCCACAAGTCTGATTGCAATTCAATTCCTGAAGACAGATCTATTCCCAATCTCCCGCGACGACCTAATTATAGACTAGTTCAGTAGAGTGAACTTGTACGATGTGCCACATGTGACTGTTTTAACCTTAGGTTCTAAAAATTATACCCAAACATAATAAAGTCTATTCTATTTCTGCAACTTCTTATGAAATTTCAATCTGATTCTCAGAGAGAACGTTATGACGATTTTCCCAAGGTCACCTATTTAGGATGTAATTTGGGAGTCTACAAAAACCCTCAATTCCTCAGATCATATATCCAAAAATATAGTGAGACAAGATCTGAAATTCAGACCCAACATTTACACAGATTGCTTCTCAAATGGGTTTTTGTTTTAGGTTTTGAAACTTTGTATAGAAAAATTTATAATGAAAATTAAACGATGACTTGTTTTAGATGAAATTGTGGAGCTTCCAAAAACCCTAACTTCCTCAAATCATATATCCTAAAATATAGCGAGACAAGATCTGAAATTCAAACCCGAGTTTAAGCGAGATTATGTTTCAAATGGTTTCATTTTTAGCGAAAATTCCATGATGACCTGTTTAGAGCAGCAAAACCCTAGAATCCAAGGCTCTGATACCAAATGTTATGAAACTAGCTCACAAAAAGATAGATCAACGCCTTAGAATTCAGCCTCTTCAAGGGGGAAACCTTGTTTACATTAAACAAATGAACAATTCTTGGATGATACAAATGACAAGACCTCCTTTCTATATATAGGAGTCTAAGGGGTCATAATATAATCAGAGCTGACATAACAATAATAATGTAAGGGCACAATAATAACAATAGTGGGCTTCTATGGGGCACAATAATAACAATATGGGGACTACATGGGCACAATAATATAATAAGGGGGTTGTACTAATAACAACAAAGGGTTACACTCGTAGTATAGGGACCTAACAATAAAGTCATCATCTTCATAAAATTTCTCGAGATTTTCAATAAGACTATAAACATGTTTGCAACAGTTCTGAACTAATGTTAAGGATGGACAAGATTCTTTATACCTTTCAAAGAACATGGTATGAAAATCCTTTAAACAATAAATATAAGCAGGCGGAAAACTTCATACCAAGATCGGGCTTCACCTTCCAGAGTAGCCATGAATATCTTAATCAAGCAATCTTTAGGAAAATCAACCTTCAACTTGTGAGTATGCATGTGAAATCTAACCAGATGTAAAGCAACATCATTCCTGTCATCATCTTTAAACATAGGCAAATTCCTTTGCCAATCTACCTTAGGAATTTTATTTGGGAAACCTGGATCATGATCTTGGCTCATGGGAGCATACCAATCCATTTTGATAGTAATGAATTCACCAAGAAATTCTTCAGGCTACTAGTTCTTTAAGAGTGGAGTTTCCATAAAAGTTCTGAACCTTGGGATTTTTCAACACCAGAGTCGCCATGTGAATGATTTCAGACCTCCTATGTTTGATCATTGTCCACCATCAACAATTAGATCTAGATCTAAACTTTGATGATATGTCCCAGGGAATACGAAACCTTTTGCTTGTTTCCCCAGTATGGTCGCCACTATGTTATTACCTAAATTGAACCTCAGGCTGAAGGAAGGCAATGCCAGGGTAACCATAAACCATGCTTAGCCAAGTAGCTAGCCCTGCTAGGCTAGGAGAGGGCTCTCTCCGTAAGGATCTCAGCCAAATTGACTGGATATAGAAACTGATATTAGGCTAGGTATAGTAGCACAAGGTTTGATTTGATTTTGAAGGGTTTTGCTGAATTAGGAGTAGGCAAAGAGTTAGGGCCAGTAAATTAGGTCAAAACTGCAAGGTGTTTGATGGGGAAGGGTAGGCAAAAGGCTCATCACCTTAGGGTTTGATGGATGAGGTGAAAATATAGGTGAGGGGCCAGGAAAAGCATTTAAACCTCATGGATTTTTCCTAAATTGAAGAAAACACAGACTGTGAAATGTCTACCCAAAAGAGCATATAAGTTGTGGATTCTGCCTTTCAAACTTGTATACATTCACATAAGAGTATGAAATGATGAAATGGAGTCAAAAATACATTTTAACATATGAAAACATAAGAAAGGCTAAATTGAACATCATAACACATGGATCCCAAAGAAATAGCTGCAACTTTTCATTAATCTCTTGCTGAAAAACTGATACAAAATGATGTTTACTCAAATCCTAAGCATCCAATTGAGTCCAACCTGTAAAATGACTGAGACAATATATAATATAGGCCAACAACCAACTCATCCTAGGCATCAGGGTTCGAATTCATGAGTGGTGGAGCAGTTGCAAGAAAGGCTGAACTGATAACTGGAGTGTAGGGTGGTCAAAGTGACTGATCCCTCACTCTAGAAAATTGATTCGTTACATGCCACATAGGCCATCTAACTGATGTATCTACCCTAGGTAAAAGTAAAAACATGATAATTACATCATTTAGATCAATTACATAGGTAAAACTTGAATTTCCCATAGATAAAAGTCAACCTAGAATGAAATAATGAAAATTGTGGAAAACTATCAAACATGCAGCGAACTTGGTAAACGTGTAGCGACCCTGGTCAATTGCGCAACATCCTCTTCAAGATGAGTTTTGACCTCCTTCCCAATACTCGAATCTAGCCTAGGATAGCTCATTGGAAATATTATCCCATATAGTTTCCAGAATTGCCCTTATTTTTCAAAATGGGCTTCATTTACCCCTCCAAAATTACAATCTCCCAAGACTTCTCAAATGCATAGTGACCAGGCTAGAAAAGAGGCAGAAAGGTGATTTTTTGGTAGTTTTTGACCCTTTTGGTTGACCAGTTATGCTCCAAATTCTTAGAAAAGGTACAGTGTGTATGTCCTCATCATTCTAAATCCAAAAATTCTGAGCATTCGTTCATTTGATGCCCCAAACAAAAGCACAGCATCCTAGATGTTGTGTGTTTGACCATTTCACTATAAAGAGTGCCCTCATAGTGTCAAACATGCAGTGACCTCTTCAGAGCTACTTTTAGGGGTCTTCCTAATGTCAAAATTATCCCCAAGATAGCTCATTGGAAAGCCCTTCAAGTTTACCTTCTATATATACCTCTAGTTTTCAATTTGAAGTTCATTTACGTTGTCAAAATTCCCATCTCCCAAGACTGGTAAACGCACAACAACCTGGGTGCAAAAATGAAGAGTTCTCTTGCAAGAAACTTTTGGAGGTCTTATGCAACTCAAAATTGAGTGGACAATAGCTCATTGGAATGATATTTTTGTTCGGTTATCATTTAACTCACCAAGAAATTCATTTGGAGACTCCAGATAGAAGAAAATGCGATTTTTCCAAAGTCACTCCAGACATGCAACAACTCTCTTGCAAAAACTGTATTTTTGAAATTTCTCTAAAACCATGAAATATTTGTAAAAATTGAAGGATTGTTTTTCATAATTTTCCTATGATGGAAAAATACCTCTCTCACTTGTGCCAAATTCATCCATGTTTGGTCTGAAACATAGTTTGAAGAAAATTCGGCCCTATGTGCGGCAAATGATTTGTCCCTTGGAATGACTTCTTGAAAAATGATGGAGACATGATGTCTATGAGTTTGGAATGGCCTCATACTTGTTGAAATGACCTCACTTATGAATTATCTACTCGGATGTCTCTGATTCCATAGTCAACCCTGGCTCAGTAGGAGAGGAAATTAGGGTTTAGTGTAGGCAAAACAGGTGATTTGGGAAATTTATAGGAATGAAGGGAAATAAAGGGGATACTTGGTGGATTTGGAAACATAATGACTTTGAAACTCTTCCTTTTGAATGATGGAACTTTGAACTTACAACACTTGGAACCATGAGAATTATTACATATTAAAACCATAAAATTAAATTTTTGCTTGAATATTCAAATTACAAACTATTTTGCTGATGAAATCTTGTTTATTCTTATTCCCTCATTTGCTAGTATTTTATGTAGGAGATGGTGTTTTAGTGGACCTTGGAAACCCTAAGACCTAATGGATACTTTGAATGGTTGTGACCATGATGAAAATGATTGTCATGATTGATACAAATGGCATGATAAAAATAACTTTATGAATGATGTACAGTCAACAAGAAATGAAACTATGCCAGCAAGTGATCATATTTAGGGAAGAGTGATGTTTTCGAACTAGGACTACCATTACTGACTAGTTTTTTGCATGACCTAGTGGAATGATAAAAAATTTCTGAGTGGGACCCTTAAAATGATATGAAAAGAGGATTTTTTTATCACTGATGGTAGCATGCAAATACTGACTCTAGCATGGCAAACACTTTTCTAGGTGCACCATTGGGAAATTTATTTGTAGGTTTATAGATGCTGGAGTCAACATAGGGCTATATAAGAGAAATTCTGCTGCATTGGAAAGGATTAATGTGTAGGTTTTCGCTCCATTTTCCAAATTCCTTTTGTGTTAATTTCCTTCAAGATGAAAATGTTAGGGTTATGACATCACTTGATATAGTGCCTTTGTAGATAGTCTTTGATAGTGGCCACCCTAAGTTATTCCCTTGAGTAGTGAATCTTAAGTAGACCCTCTCAATCATCAGACTTGTAAGTCTAGTAACCAAATTAAGGCTACTATAGATTGTGTCACCTTATCTGCTTATAGCCCCTAATCCTTCTTTAGATTCTCCCTTTGACATAAAATGTGTGCTCCCATAGCCAAAACATGATAAGGCTCTGATATTTCCTTTCATCCACCACCTCAAAACATAGAATCCAACAACATTTTTCCTTTTTTGTTTTTGTTTCTATGATCTCTCTTGTTCCCACTTCATACTACATACATTGAGCTGATTCAACCATAAGAAAGATCCACTAGGCTTCACCTAGTCTGAAGTGAGAAAGGCAAGACTATTAAAGTGATAATGGGTAGCTTACCTAAGTTTCCCTTAGGGTCTCACACTTGTGATTTGGACTTTTGCACCAAGTGATAACTTGGGTGGTACTAGTAAATACTCCCTAGGTACTGTACCTTCTATTAGAGACATATTTGGGCACATCAACCCCAAACTTATATGTCGATGTATTAGGGCTCATCAAACCCTAAAAGAGTTGTTTCATACCCTAAAGGAACATAGTCATCTGAATACATCATTCCCCAAAAGTTCCATCTAAGAAACCATCTAGAAATTGGCTAAATTGAACCATACTGACTGCTCCACTGGAAAAGTGCGATGCATACTAAGTGGTACACTACCACGGTGTGATGCATACTATTTAGGCCTTCTAAAGGGTGCGATGGGCAAGGATGGACAAATGTCCAGGACATTTTTCAGTTGATTGCTCATGGAATCTTCTAGAACTGTCTCCTATGCCACTTGCCTCTCTGAATTCGCCCAAGGATGAATAAGGGATCTAAGAAAATCTCGAATCCCTTCTCTTGTGGAACCCATTGTAACAAGTGGAATGACACTAATCAAACCCCATGGATGACTCACACCCTTGCAAACATATATAAATGGATCCCTCATCCAAGAGATCTAGAGGCTGGAATATTGTGAATTGCAAGGAAGTGCTGATAGTTTGAGGAGAGAGTATTGTATTATTGTTGGAGTGATTTTTCTATTTCGTGAGGTGAAGAAGGATTGAAGCTGCGAGGATGATGCTAGATCAGACAACTAGGTTGTAATTCTCCTTTCTATTAATAAAGCTCTTCAAGTTTTCTTCCATATGATTGTGCAATTGTGTATGTTATCATTTGTGAATACTATCATTTGTTCATTATATATCTAATTTTGTAATGTTTATGTTGTAATAGATCATGATGCTTTGACGGTTCTTTGTTGCTGTACTTGTGCAGGTACTCTCCAAGCGTGTTAAGTACAGGGAGGAGTTGCAGGATCTATCAAAGGGGAGAGAGATCAAGCAAGGGATTAAGCAGAAGTTCCAGTTTGGTTCCATTACCTTTGTCTTATCTGTTACACATAGAAGAAATCATTGAATTGCTTTAAACTATTGTTTCTAGGGTAGCTGCCAAACCTAGAGGGCTAGCATTATTTAGGAACACTAGTTTTCCCAGAAACAAATTGGTGACTCTGCTGGGGAATGAACATATGTTTGTTTTTTGTTATTGTTTCTTCTATGTTCAATTTGATAAACTATAGATAGAGTCTGAAGTCAACCAGGTAGCCTTCGAACTGCTCTTGCTCTACAATTGCATAGTAGATGAATGTTGCTTCAGTCAATCTCTAGTTTAGTTTATGAATTAAAAATTTGACTTGAAAGCACATCTAGATGCCCTTTTGGTAGCCAGTAACCTCTCAAGACATTCCATCATACTTTTCTCATCATTATTCATCAAAACCCACCTTAACTCATTGAAAACAACTCCACATTTGAGCCAAAACCCATTTCAGTTGCACTCCCTAGACCATCGCACTGTCTTCCACTGTGACTCAGTATGCATCGCACCTCTCGAGTGTAGTAAGTGTGATGCATCTCAGTTTCTGTGAAGCCTAGGTGCGATGATTGACTGAACTCTTTTTCCATCTAGAAATTGAGGGTTTTTGACTTTGTTTTCAGTTTTGTTTGGTTGTTTTGCTGCAAAAGAACAGTGCCTCTTTACTGAAGCTTACTTGCATCACTTAGATCAACATCAATTACATTAGGATTAGTGAATGTTTTTGTTTATTTTTTCCTCATTTACAATCCCTTGTCGATTTTTTTTTTAAATCGATTTGTAGCTTTGATACAAAAAGTTTTGTAATTGTCGTTTTGTGTCAAAAAGAGAAGTGTCGTAAATTCTTCCTTCCCTTGATAATCGATTGAAATTTTCTTGATGCATTTGATTTGATTTGTTACATTCGAAGTGTCGAAAGCATTTTTGTTCAAAATTGAAAGTGTTGTTTTTGAGTCTTCCTTTCTCTTTTGAAGAAGAAATTGTCGAAAATGTCATTTTGAGCTAAATATTTCAGATCTTTGCTGCATTTAGTTCTCCTTTTGGCATTTTTCACATTAAGGAGACTGAAAACAAATACATGCGTTTTCATTTAGCATTTTTTGATTTATGTGCAAAAAGATGATTTAAGGAAATGCACTAGTGTGTGCTCTTTTCTCTTTGCTTAAAAGCACTATTATCTTCTTTCACTAGTAGCTAGGATTTTCATTGCTAAAATAAACAAAGATTGTTTATCATTGTAGGTTGCATCTTAGGAATTTCAGATCATCATCACACGGTGAACCATTTAAAGGAAAACTCTAAACAAGATCAACTTTAAAATGAATTTCAATGAACCTAACAACACTTTGGAACTTAACACAACATATCTAGAGGTCTAGGCTAGTGACGTGTTCCAACGTCATTAAAACTAGTAGCTATCATTTTCATTGAAGGTTGGGTGATTCCTCCTCCTCGATACCACAAGTGCTAGCACAGACTTGTGGTCCCCGTACTGTCACGAATATATTGGGAGACAACAATAGGTTTAAATCCTTTATCCATAGGAAATTGAGTCTGCCGCCTTATTGATCGCAATGCATTGAACACAACATTCGGGAAAATTGACTGCCATACATAAGTCCTTGGTAATTTCTTTTTAATTTATCACCAAGGTGTATATTGTAGTTTTGCGATTGGTTTGATAATCCCTCTGTCTAGATTTTCTAGAGTAGTCACTTTCGTTCCTTTTCGACTCTTTAAAAGAAAAGGTCCATCCAAGCACTTGTCCTTTTAGGCTCATTAAAAATCGAAGGCGACTAGAGTCATATTTTGCTTTTTCACGACTCTTTAAAACTAAAAAAGTGAAGTTTCATCCAAGTGTTGTTAAAATTAATTGACTACGAATAACATCCCTATTCCTTAGTTGATCTTAGGTTGAAACATATGGCGACAAATCCGGAGTCCACCGATCAAGGAATCCCTTTTGATGGGAATCCTAGTCCTTTTCCTTCTTTCAGAAATATTGGTGCTCCTTATATGGCTACATTGTCCCTTCCGGGATTTACCATTGGCTTGCCAATATGGTTTTTTTCAACTTCTTTGGTTCAAAATGTCATGATTTCTCCGTAATCGAGTACACCTCCAACTAGACAAAATCAACCTCCAGTGGATCCTAAAGTTGACCCTTTGCCTTCTTCATTGTTTGATTCTCCCTCCCCCTCTTTCTCTTCGCTTGGTGAAATATTTGGTACTAGTAACCAGGTGGCTAAGAAGAAGAAGAGAGGGAAGAAGAAGAAGAAGCCAATTCAGCAAGGGGGCAACCAAGCAACCATTGCTTTTAATACAACATTTGATGAAAATCCGTCCATTAAACCTCACAAAGTCCAATATCCATGCATAATTTGTGCGGGAGACCATTTTCATCGAAATTGTCCTTACTTTCCTTGGATCTTGAAAGAATGGTCTTCCCGTTCACACCATCGCATGTCATCAACCTCTGGAGATCATGTTGGTAACACGCTATCAACTAGTGATAGTAAAGTTCATGTACAGAAAGGAAAGGTCAGGATTCCATGTAGGTTATGTGAAGGTAATCATTCCTTTCACCTTTGTCCCTTTTTGGATGAAGCCAAAAGAGTGTTGGATAACCATCCTGCTTCATTGCAGCGACTTCCATCTAGTTACAGGAAACTCTCCCTAAATCCTTCACTAGTTGATGAACTGACTGGCCAAAATCAACCGTCGGTCGAAACCACTCTCTCTGAAAGTGAATTCTATGAGTCTATACCCGACCAAAATAAACAGGACGAGGTAACAGTTGACCCAATTTTACCTTCACCTAATCGTACCTTTCCCGAAAAGAGTGAAAATCATACCACTCAAGTTCTTTTTGTTACCTCAGATTCAAATATGCTTGGGGGCAGTCCACCTGTTCCATCAAGATAGGAGGAAAATCCTCCAGTTCTTGTAAAACAAGGGGTTAATTCTCTCATTTCTACGGTACCCCCTCCAAGTAGTCTAGTCACTTCCTTTGATTGGAATCGACTGGCAAGATCCCACCTTCCTTATTATGTGCCTTTCTAGATCATAGTACAAGTTTGTAAAATGTTTGTATCCAACACTATTATAGATGAAGGTGCATCAGTGAGTATCCTTTCCTCAACTGTTTGGCAAGCGCTCGGTTCACCACTGCTTGTGCCTGTTACACAGAATTTGTTGGGCTTTAATAGAGGAACCAGTTGACCATTAGGGATCCTCCCTCGGTTACCCATTAATTTGGGAGGAAAAACCATTTATCTGAACGTGATGGTAGTCCCAGGACCTTTAGATTACAATTTACTTCTTGGGCGTGATTATGTTTATGACATGGGAGCTATTGTTTCAACACTTTTTTCAAGTGATTTGTTTCCCGCATGAAGGCAAAATTGTCACTATTGACCAACTTTCATTTCCCAATCCAAATATAGCTCCTAGTCAACCATTATCCCTAAATGGTCCATTTGTACCAAGGTTATCATCCCCACCATGGGTTAATTATGTGGAAACCTGTTCCATACCTACATCGACTGACGATCAATTCAGTGATGTTGTACATTATGTACTGGAGGCATTGGAACCAGATCTCTCCTTCATGACCACTTATGAGTTCTGAACAAAGGAGTCCGAGGATAGTTCATTGTGTTGTGTGAACCTCGTGAAAAAAGGAAATAAGGAGTATGAGGATAGTTATTTTACTGTGTCAAACTCGTTAAAAAATGAAACAAGTTTGAGGATAGTTCTTTTACTGTGTCAACCTCATTAAAAAATGAAACAATAGCGGTAAAGATAATTTTCCTTGTAGGTTATGTGATTGGTATATCACACCATTAACCTTTGTCTATATGGACGAAGCCAAAGAGGTGTTGGATAATCATCCTACTTCATCGCAGTGACTTCCATCTAGTTACAAGAGACTCTCCCTTTCATCATGTTGGGGGCATGCAAACCATTATCCAAGCATAGTTTTTCATTTCAAGCTTGTGTAAACATGAAACTGAATCCAAGCATAGTTCCCTATGGTTCAAGCTTGTCTAAAAATGAAACATTTTCAATTTTTAACTTTCGTTATTACCATTCTATCAGCCTTTTGAGCCCTAGTTGTTTTCATCTCATTACCACCATCCCTTTGGCCGATCATACGCTTTCACTTGGTTGTTTTACCTGTTTTGAGGAACAGTTGCAATGAGTGGTCTTATTAGCCAACCTCTTCACATAAATCAACATGTTTTGAGAAGTTCCAACATCACCGAAACTAGTTGCTACCCTAGACACCACTCGTTCCTCAAAATAGAGTCCTCTTTAAACCCTTTTCAGACTCATTAAACATGAAAAGATTGTCGAACGCTTATCCTTTCTAGCTTGTTAAAGTATTGGAAATGTCATTCCTCTTGTATTATTTTATCCTTTTTCAGAACTGAGGGATTATTTTACAAAAAAGAACTTATGGAGTTTTCTTTTCGTCCCTCTTCAAAATCTTTAAACATGAAAAGGACCGAGTTATCCTTGTCGTTAAACTTGTTAAATAATAGCGACAAACTTGTCCATCTAGACGAGACCGAGTTTCACTGTTGCTAGACTTCTTAAAACATTAAATAGTGACAAGTTTGCCCGAAGGGTGAATTATAGAACAAGCATATGTTATCCTCCTCAAGATTGACAAAAATAAAGAGGTATTGGTCAACAATGACTGGGGAAAAAGGGAAAAAACTTGAAGAATTTATGGTAGCGAGTCGCTCTTGAACATGACACTTTCACTTCATCTCCATTATTGAGTTGGGTTGGGTTATTCCGTTCACTAGCCATCACACCATTGGTCTTTCATACCATCCATATTTTGGGGTTAACGCTACCAATTCATCTCAGTGTCACTGTCATGTTCAAGAGTAGTCATTCAGTTGAGAAATCACCATCCAGTTAATGTCTCATACACTGTAATACCTCCAACCTTCATTTTTTCATGACTGCCATTCCTGAACCTTGTGTCGTCAGTTCATTTTTCGCCTCTAGAAATCATTTGCTTCGTTTTGTGTCGTAGATGTGGGATACATCAAGGCTCTCCTATGACAAGTCACTTCTTATCGACATCAGCTCATTATCCAACAAGTTGACTTATAAACAACCCTTTCAGTGCTTTGAAGCTTGCATACATCAATGGCAAGTT
The DNA here is from genome assembly GCA_000404065.3 of Pinus taeda. Lineage (NCBI taxonomy): Eukaryota > Viridiplantae > Streptophyta > Pinopsida > Pinales > Pinaceae > Pinus > Pinus taeda. The sequence continues at coordinate 26,176 of APFE030449436.1, read as the reverse complement.
TCTCACTTCTGGCGACAGGTTGACATTAATGGTCTTCGAACGAAAGATTTTGCGTGGTGTTCAACATCGGATCATGTATTCACACCACGTGAATTGTATTGTAGTACCTTGAGGATCATTATCATTATCGGTGATTCCTCTCGCGTTTGTTAACAACTCACATCATTGGCTGGTAATCAGGTGATGTCTTTCCATGTTCGACTTCAGAACATCCCTTCACATGGTTTGACTTGTACATCAGGTGAAGATTGAACAAGTTTGAAGACCCCAGACCTAGTTTCATCCATCCGGGCTGCGATATATTTAGGGATATAAAGACATCAAATGTAAAAAGGCTCTACAAAAATGGTCATCCTAACCATGGATTGCAACTCTATATCTGTAGAATCATGAGTCTGTATCTGCAGACGACTATCTAATCTATGTACATGAAATGAAATTTATAAAGTTGAGCATGGGAATGCCTCCCTCAGCTAGATCATGGAAAATTATATCATGATGATGTATTGTATTGTAACTTATGCAAGTCACCTTCCAGTTTGAAACTTCAGATCCTCATGATAAAGCATTTCACCCGACATGAATATTTATGAACTCATGCTTTAGGGGGCAACTATTAGAGACATATTTGGGCACATAAAACCCAAACTTATATGTCAATGTATTAGGGCTTATCAGCCCCTAAAAGAGTTGTTTCATACCCTAAAGGAACATAGTCATTTGAATACATTATTCCCCAAAAGTTCCATCTAAGAAACCATCCAGAAATTGCCTAAATTGAACCATATTGACTGCTCCATTAGCAAAGTGAGATGCATACTAAGTGGTACACTGCTAGGGTGCGATGCATACTATTTAGGCCTTCTATAGGATGCGATAGGAAAGGATGGACAAATTTCCACAACATTTGTCAATTTATTGCTCATGGAATATTCTAGAACTTTCTCCTATGCCACTTGCTTCTCTGAATTAGCCCAAGGATGAATAAGGGATCTATGAAAATCTTGAATCCCTTCTCTTGTGGAACCCACTGTAACAAATGGAATGACACTAATCAAACCCCATGGATGACTCACACCCTTGCAAACATCTATAAATGGATCCCTCATCCAAGAGATCTAGAGGCTGGAATATTGTGAATTGCAAGGAAGTGCTGATAGTTTGAGGAGAGAGTATTGTATTCTTGTTGGAGTGATCTTGCTATTTCATGAGGTGAAGAAGGATTGAAGCTGGAAAGATGATGCTGGATCAGACAACTGGGCTGTAATTCTCCTTTCTATTAATAAAGTTCTTCAAGTTTTCTTCCATATGATTGTGCAATTGTGAATGTTATCATTTGTGAATGCTATCATTTGTTCATTATATATCTGATTCTGTAATGTTATGTTGTAATAGATCACAGTGCTTTGACGGTTCTTTGTTGCTGTACTTGTGCAGGTACTCTCCAAGCGTGTTAAGTACGAGGAGGAGTTGTAGGATCTGTCAAAGGGGAGAGAGATCAAGCAAGGGATTAAGTGGAAGTTCTAGATTGGTTCCATTATCTTTCTCTTATCTGTTACACATAGAAGAAATCATTGAATTGATTTACTCTATTGTTTCTAGGGTAGCTTCCAAACCTAGAGGGCTAGCATTCTTTAGGAATACTAGTTTTCCCATAAACACCTTCTTGAGTACAATGCATACCCTCCCTAGGTACATTACATAGGGAAACTTGGTATTTTGTGAAACTTGTGCCACTATGTCATCAATTTAAAATACTTATACAAGAAATCCTAAGGCTCATATGTCTACCTATATCTTAACGCTTTTTTTTGGTATTAATGGAACTTTTTTAAAACAAGATAAGTAGTTGCTCCACATATTAAGGAAGACTACATTGATAAAGTTAATCCTTGCTGTTGAGTAGGTTTGAGACTAGCCCTTACTAATTAGAATACAACTATTGTCCCTTGTTAAAGCACATTAGTGACTCTTCCATTTGACCAACATAGTCCATTAGGATCATTTTTCATCTTATCTATTTGATCCTCTAAAGTTTTTTTTACAACATGGCAAGTCTTCTTTAAATAGTAGTACTCCATAACTTGATATCTGTTTTCAAAAATTAGAGTCAGTTTGGTCACCTACCATCACTATAGAGAGTGCCATCTTACAATATTTAGGTAAATATTTTAGTGGAATGCATTTACAATTGATTTTCATAGGGTCTATGTGGTCGATTCTTACTCAATTATTTGAACTTTGCATATTGCATGTCGAGACTATCCTCATCTAAGGCATCTCTGTGCAAAATTTCCTTCATAAGGACACTCCTTCACAAACATTGTGAAGTGGTAAGTTTCTGTAGGATCTAGTCAAAAGTTTTGGCTTGTACTTTACTGCATATCATGGAAAGTTAAGTCTAACTTTGGTAACCTATTTCATTTTATATGGTTTATTCCTAGTGTAGAAACTATTTTCTCTGGATCTATTTTAAAGAGCATGCAAATGTAGGATGTTTTTGACATGTCAATGATGTAGTGCCATTGTTATGTATGTGACGTGCTTGCTCCATGTTCATCTTGGAATAGTCACTGCCATGCTTCAGACAAGGAATCCAGTTGGAGATATCTGAGGCAATCTTTTAGGAAGAAACACGTTCCTATGATTTGACTGTCACTAAGTATGATTGGCTACATAGTTAAGATCATCAACAAAAATGGGTGCAATAATTGTTTCATTTATGATGCTCAATTTGCTTATACTGTACTATAAGCCAGTTGGGATCCAATTAGATTCCAATGCATTTCTATGCTTATTGTTAAGGAGCTTACTTATCTTCCCTTATTATCTCAAACATGCTAGGCTAAAACTATGATGTGCATTTTGAAGGTTTACTTAAATTCTTCTACTATACCACAATGTGCCATGCCAAAAAAAAGTCTGCACAGTGGAATCAGGATAATTCTATTATCTCACATTCAATTATGTATTTGAGTATATTTAGGAAGCACCAATTTTTTGGTTAAATACTATTATTTTTTGTGGCCTAGGCATTTTTTTTCAAGGTAATGGAATTCTCCAAGTTACCTTGCATAAAGGGTTTGATGTTAATTATCATTTAATCTTCAATTTGTATTGGATATGCATCATCCATCTCTGTTTGAAAACATTAGATTTTCTGTTACAATTATGAACTTACTTTATATAGAGTTTTTTTGTGAGTTTTCATCATTTATGCTAATTCTTGGACACACAAATACTGACATTGAAAATACGTTCTTGCATTACAGTTAGTTTTAACTTTGTTGGTCATACATGCTTATCCTAGAAAAATTGCAACCGATATAGGTATTTTTTGGTTATTTCTAGTTTCACATATTATACTTGATTAAATGCAAATGTAATATGAAAATTTAAGTTTTTTCTAGAAATACATATTAGTAATATTGGTTCTAGAGAGATTTTATAATAAAGTGGTTGCTTCATCTATAGGAACTAATTATATCTATGTATAATGTGAAAGCCTCATTCTAGGGGATAGGTAAACCATTCAGAGGCTTTTCCAGAACTGTACTTGTTATTCTGGAAGCCAACCATATATCTATGGAAAGTTTATATTCTCTCATTTACAAGTGGCATTCATTCTGAGTCTTATCAAGAGAGGTTCACAATATCAAAATCTTAGTTCGTCATTCCTGTCGAAATAACATAAGAATTGAATAAAGGATTCTTGTCTTGTTTCAAAGGAAGATGCAATCTAAGCATCTGACCTAGTTGAATTAGGGTTTAGGGCTATATAGATCTAATATACATTCAAGAATAGAGGAAGATAGAAAGGATGGAAGACTAAAGAAACATAAAAGCAGTGAAAAAGATTGGAAATATGGAAAATGGTCTAGGTAGAAAGAAATGTTTGGTGAAAAGTAACTAGACTCATCTCTCAGATGATTTAGGTATGTCCAAGCATAAGAGTTGACTTGGACTTGGGAAAAACTCGAGAGATGACTTCAGAACTAAAACAATTAATGATACACTGAATTTAAGGGAAAATGATATTTTCATTAATATGAAAGATCTAAATTTGCACATAATGCAAAATTTAATAATAACTTGTTTCAAAGTTCAAAGGTGACATTGCATGCTACAAACACCATGGGCTCCGGATAGCTAATAGGTTCGTTGGTTGCTTGTTATAAACTTGGGCCAGGAAAACAAACAAAAAGTATTCCTTTTTGTTTTCTGTATCTATTATAGAAATACGTTTGAATTAGACTCATTAAGTCAATCTAAATTGTTTGATTTAGGATTTTGAATCATATTCAGGGATCAAAATCGTGAGTATAGACTCAGACATGCTAAGGTGAATCCATTTCCTCAAAGAGAGTCAAAGTCAGGAGTCAAATTGGACTCGGAAGAGTATCATAAAACTGGTTTGGGGATAATCTCATCTAAGGGGTTCATTTAAAAATTTTCAGGGTCTCAAGGGATTGAAGATATTTGAGATATATTCAAATTTAGGAGTCAACTTGGACGTGGGAGAGTCTGACAAAACTAGTTTGGGGATAATCTCATCTAAGGTTTATTTGAAAAATTTTCAAGGTCTCAATGGATTGAAGATATCTGAGATACATTATTTCCCTGGAGTTCAACACAAAAGTGATATGGCAGAAGAATGATTAAACTTTATCCCTCTTTGTCATAAACCATGCTAACATTAGCTAAAAGTTTAGAACCTGTTTTATACTTTTTGTGTATAGAATAGGCATGTTCTTTGTAGCTGGAATTCTCTAATGGTCCAAGTTACCCAAAATAACAAGAAAAATATTATATGCACTAAATATTGATGTTATGGGCCAAGTCTCTGTTAAACAGGTTCTCAATTTCCATAATTTTAATTAAGCCATATTTTCCTTTACCCCATCCATATGATTTTTCTCCTTTCATATGTTTTTCCTCTGCTCCTTGTTATAGAGTTATGTTGGCTTCTAAGTCTGGTGCAATAGGGTTACAACCGTATGCCAATTTCCTAAAATATAATTTGTTCCAGTAAACAAAAATCTAGAAACTTGATTGAAACCTTCCTTGTACCACTTGTTTAGTTCAATTAAGAGGGATCTTCAGAGTTGTCGAACTCCACACTTTTTTTTGATGTATGGGTCAACACAAGCAAGCAGCACCTTTCCTAGTTCGAGAATTTAGTACAATGAAGAGCCTATGTTTCACATGCTTAGTTAGCCATTCTCTAACAAAGGGTAGTGATTGGAGGTTATCTATTTCTCCAAATTAACCCAGGACTTTCACCTAAGATCAACTACAAAAAAAACCCTCAAAAATAGGCAAACAAATCCATGTGGGGTGAGCATGTCTCTAGGAGGATTTGAACCTTGGTGGAATGCATTGCAATGCCCTCACTTTATCAACCACAAACCAACACAAGAAAGTGACACTTTTCCCACTATGAGAATTTAGTACAATGAAACACCTATGCCTCACATGCTTAGTTAGCTATTCTCTGACAAAGAGCAGCAACTGGGGATTATATGTTTCTCCAAAGTCACCCAAATTTGCACCTGGGATCAACTGCAACAAAACACCCTCAAACACATGTTATTCTCTGACAAAGAGCAGCGACTGGGGATTATATGTTTCTCCAAAGTCACCCGGGAGTTTCACCTAGGATCAACTGCAACAAACAACCCTCAAACACATGCATGCCAACTCATGAGATATAAGCACATCTCTTGGGGGATTTGAACCATGGTGGGAGGGATTTTAACACCCCCAATTTACCAATCAACCAAAATCAACACATTTTTTCTAGCAACTCTGAATTGCTTTTTCGAACTGTTAATACAAACTGCAGATTTTCTGTATATATTGTTGCCCTTTATAGAGCTTCAATATCCTTTTAATTACACTTCTTATGGTATTGTTGTTCAAAAAATTCATTCAATTTGTCTGTTCAGTGAATTTTCCTATGAGGAATAGAGGCTTGTAGATCTATTTATCGATATTGCTTCTATCTCGATTCATAGTTCATGGTAAAGTTATATGTAGATATCACAATAGCTAACTCTATAGGCAAATCCCTCATTAGAATTTAGAGTTTGACTTATATAAGGATTGAATAAGATAGTTTGGAAATATGCTTATTATTGCTATTTCAATGTAGCAGTTTAGAGGCCCAACCTATTGGTGATGCTAGGAATCTGATCAATAGGGTAGATGACATATATTAACCTTTTACCTTACCCCTTATGCTACATGTTATACCAGCTAGACATACCTTTCTTTACTTAGCCTTCACCAAACAACCTTATTTATGGATGGAGTACTGGCCCTCACTGATCACTTGCTTCACCCAAGAGAAAGTAGCTTCTATTTTATCACTGTTCAAAAGTGCAATTGTGCATTTTCACAACTGTTCCAATTTACAGATTTTGATTTTTTCCTTTTTCATTTTTTTCTTAGATTTGGTATGAGATTGCTTTCAAGATTTGGGTTGCTTTTTTACCCCACCATTTCTATGAGGTTCAGATGTTGTGATAAAATAATCTTGGAACACTATATGAGGTTCAGATACTGTTAGCAAATAATCTTGGAACACTAAAATTTTCCTGTAAGTGTGCTTTGAAACACTAGTGTTGCTTTTCCATGTTGTTAATGCAAATAAACACTCCAACTAGTGCCATTATTCAGATCATTTATTGACATCCAAGTGGTCTTGTAATGATGGAGTCATTGCTTGCCAGGTACTAAGGAATTCTAAATGTTTCTTCCTTCTGTTTAGTTGTGTGTTCTATATTATTTCTTTTTCATTCACTATGTCTAGCATATAAAGTGTGTCTAAGGTAGTAGGCAGATGGGTAAGTCTGGTGATCCTTCAACTATGTTACAAGGAGGAAACCAGGGAGCAGGGTGGGTGCATCCCCACAAAGAGGTCACATATACCAAAGCTGGTTCTAGCTAGTGCCTTGAGCTAGAAAATGTCCTTTACCTTTGTATTAACAATGCATCTGGAGAGAAAGATGGTCTTGGCCAGTGCCTTGAGCTACAAAATTTCCTTTACCCTTGTATTAACAGTGCGTCTAGAGAGTATTCTATATCTTTTTAGAATATTTGGAAGGGACTTGTTGCTTCGCAACATTTATTGTTCTTTAAAAATTTGAAAATGAAAAACTTTTTTAAGATGCCTAAATAAAAAGTTAATTTAAATCTTCGAAATTGGGGCTTATGAAGTTCTTATAGTACACTAACTTTGTTAGATTCTCAAACTATCAATTACACAACAACTTCACATTAATTTTAATTATTATAGTACTTTTGGTAGTCTCAATGGTTTAAAGAGACCTACCATGACTATCATTTAATGGCTAACCCAAGAATTAATGCCCCTACATCACCCTCTCTTATGTCTTGTTGATTTTCATTGCTATTTGAAGCAATGCTAGAAATCCTTTGTGTTTATGTTGATTTTTGTTTGTGTTTGTAATTAATTAGCTAACATAGCCTTATTATTAATGGATGAAAGCCCATACTCTAAGAGAATATTTGGGTATGGAATATTCTTTTGTAATTTAAGATTTTATTAGTTATAAAAACTTCTAGATTTGATTGATTTTATCTAAATTCATTTAAAATCATGACAACTTCCAACGTTATAATGATATAATATCAATGGATGGATATGGAATATTGTTTTATATTTAAGATTTTATTAATTATAAAAAAAACATCTAGATTTGATTGATTTTCTCCAAATTTCTTTGAAAATGTGACAACTTCCAATTTTATAATGATATAAGATAAATATCATAACAAGCATATTAAAGAGGATATTCTTTTTTTCCCAAAACCATAGATTTATTTTCCCACAATTGTTCTCAAGGCCAAATTAGAGATTTCAATCTACATTAATCATTCTTTCCATATTATAGCTCAAATTGAGCTTGTCATATAGGTGAACTTCAATATATTTGTACAAAATAATTTCCTCCTTGATTTTATTGTTATACATAAACTTAGGGTAGAGGATGTGCATAGATTTGTTGATCATCTTGTCAATTCACTAACATTACAAAACTAGCTTAAAAAATATTTAAGAATTCTTAGTTTTTCAAAATAGGAGGGGATCCTTTCTAAATGAATAATCACATATGCATAAAGAACAATGATTTCTCTAAATACACTTCTAACTCGTCAATATTGAGGCCAAATAGAGTAAGGCATAAATGACATCCTTGATTAACCTCTAGACTACAATAGGTTTCTATTAATAAAAATTCATTATTCTTGAAATTAGAATACAACCTTATTACAAACAATACTAATCCAAAAAGAAACTTTATATCTTCCATTATCTTTCATATGTTAGGCACAATGTCAAAAGTTTTCATAAATTCAACAAAACAAAACAAAAAAGTCATTTTATTTTTTCCACATGCTTCTATGAAAATTGTAAGAGTAATCAAGTAGTTTAAAGTTAGATGATAGCTTTAAACACTTACTTGACCTTTATCCTCTCTGTGGCTTTCCAACCAAAGTAGTATTATCAACACTAATTTCATACACATTGACTAAAATGGAGATAGTCATGTGATATGATAATTAGATCGAGTTTTATAGTGACTTTTTAATAAAAAAATAACCCCATCTATTCTATACCATGATCCATGCATGTCCTTTACATAACAAACATAATGCCCAAAAAAGGAGGCATTTAACATCTTGAAGTGCACAACAACAACAACAACATAAAGCTTGTATATATGCAAACCATTTCCCTTTCCACACACCTAAGGTGACAGATCTAGTGTTTCAAGGAATGTTACCCTCTTGTTCAACTTGCCAAACCTCCTAGCCTAAATATTCATAAAATATTCTTGTAAGAACTAAAGAGTAAAGTCCATAAAAAGTCATGAACTGTATGAACCAGGATAACATTAGGAAAATGTGCAAACATGGATTAAGTTATGGTGGAAATAGAACCTGGCATCATTTCAGTGCAATTGTAAGAATATTAAGACCCTGACGGAAAGTAAGTTTCTTCAATGCCTTCACGTAAGAATCACATTTGCAATCATAGTAAGTTAATAATAATGACCAATTTTCAATGAATAAAAGGATTTGTGTACATTTGTTATGAAACCATCTCACAAAAAGATAGAAAAGATAGATCAACACCTTAGAATTCAGCCTCTTCGAGGGGACAACCTCCTTTGCATTACACAAATGAATGATTCTTTGATGATTCAAATGAAAAAACTTCCTTTCTATATATAGGAGTCTAAGGAGTCACAATATAACCCAACGGACCTAACAATAATAATATAAAGGCACAAAAATAACAATAGAGGGATTCTATGGGGCACAATAATAACAATATGGGGATAATAGGGGCACAACAATATTAATAAGGGATACAACTACAATAGTAATGGGGTAATCACCAGTATTATAGGGACCTAACATGCCCCTCTCCTTAGAAAAAGTGTTTTCCTCAACGCTTGAGTAGTTATGGATGCTTCTGTATAAAATTCTCATCCTCCCATGTGGAATCTTCAGCGGATAAGTTCTTCCACTTGATGAGATACTCTGAAATTGATCGATTTCGTAGCTGTTGAGCTCTTATTTCTGTGACTGCTTCCGGTTCCAATATAATTTTTCCTTCCTTGTCAAGTTCTGGCAATGTTGTTTGAACTGGGAGCTTGTCACCTATAACCTTCTTTAAACATGAAACATGGAAAACTGGGTGCACTCGAGAAGTTACAGGAAGCTCCAATTTGTATGCCATAGTACAAATCTTTTGCAACACCTTGTATGGACCATAATACTTTGGTGATAA
>APFE030449436.1:0-14200 GCA_000404065.3 Pinus taeda | reverse complement strand
AACCTTATAGGTTGTGGAAGACTAGCAGCAACAACACTTCTGTCTTTATAGATGTGAGTGGTATGCTTCCTGGTTGCTATAATTTAGCTTTCCATTTTTCTTGCTAACCTGAATGCCTTCTCTAATGAATCAGGTTCCCAAAGGCGAACATCATGTTGGATATTATCCTTTAAGGACCCTATGAACACATCAATCCTATGCTCCTCTGGAATATCTTTTACCCTTATGTTCAATTTTTGGAACTCCTCAATGTGCTCCATTATTGAACCCTTTTGTTTGAGACTTATCAATTGGCTAAAAAAAGTGTTGCTTTTTGTATCCTCATAATGTGCCATCAATTCTTCCGTAAAAATTGCCCAAGTGATAAATTGTTTACGAGAGCAAAGCCATTGATACCATACAAACTGATTTGGTTCCAAATATAAAGTTGCCATACGTACCTTTTGTGTGTTTTGCACATTATTGAGATTGAAAATTGCTCCATCTGTAATATCCATGTTGCGGGATCCTTGCCATCAAACTTCCTCATATCGATTTTTGGAATACGATGGGTCTTCGGTCCCACATTAGAGTCTATGGAATCATGATTAACATTTCTTTTGTTCACATCATGAGTTTCCTTTACTACCCTTTCACTATTAGTAAGTATTTCTTGTAGAAAATTTGTCAAATCTGTCTTCAAATCTATCTTCAAATCGTGAATCTTAGCTTCGATGCCCTTTATCTTAGATTCCAAGCCATTTATCTTAGCTTCTGTTAGCTTTTGTGAGAGTAAGATTTGTTGCACTTGGTCTTGTAATTTTGATATATCATGTAGCATTTCTTCCTCTTCTTCATGAGCCATGCTAGAGCTTTTAGGTTGCTTACTAGGTGTTTGCATTTTCTTTCCTCGGGGCATCAGTTACTGATAGTAATGCTCTACTATGCCCTTTGAATTCCTTCAAAATAATTTTTCAAACCAATCTTAAGCAAAAATTTAAAAAAATCTACACACCTTTTTTCACTTTGTAAGAGCTCGATATTGCCTCTGATGTATCTCTATAATTTTAGATCATCCAGTTCTGAAATTGTGACTTGCAGTAGCCCTCTATGTCCTCTTTCCAATGCCACCAGTATAATCCCAATTGGATTCTCCAAGGAAGAGTGATGCCAAATCTCCCACAGTGACCTGATTATAGACTAGTTCAGTAGAGAAAACTTGTACAACGTACCACGTGTCCCTGTTTCGACCTTTGGATTTGAAAAGTATATACAAGAAACTACAGTCCATCCTCTTTTTGTAACTTCTGACGAAATTTCAATCTCATGCTCAGAGAGAAAGTTATGAAGATTTTCCCCAGGTCACCCGTTTGGAATGTAATTCAAGAGTCTGCAAAAAGACCAACTTCCTCAGATCATATCTTTGCAAATACAGTGCGAAAAGCTCTGAAATTCAGACCCGAGGTCCAATGCGATTTCATCTCAAATGGGTTTTTTTTGCCACTTATGAAACCTCGTAGAAAACAGTTATAGTGAAAATGTCATGATGACCTATTTGGAGCAGCAAAACCCTAGAATCCAAAGCTCTGATACCAAATGTTATGAAACCAACTCACAAAAAAGATAGAAAAGATAGATCAACGCCTTAGAATTCAGCCTCTTCGAGGGGGCAACCTCCTTTGCATTACACAAATGAATTATTCTTTGATGATTCAAATGACAAAACCTCCTTTCTATATATAGGAGTCTAAGGAGTCACAATATAACCTAGCCGACCTAACAATAATAATATAAAGGCACAAAAATAACATAGAGGGATTCTATGGGGCACAGTAATAATAATATGGGGACAATAGGGGCACAACAATATTAATAAGGGATACAACTACAATAGTAATGGGGTAATCACCAGTATAATAGGGACCTAACAACATTTCTTAGTTTCATAATCAAGGTTGTAGGGGAAAATATCATACTATATCAATTTATAAAGGGTTGTTCATAGAAAAAAACCTCAATGATAGAATAAGGTGAAGTTTTACAAAATGGCCTAATTTGTAAACTAAGACTTGTTAACTAAGCCATGTATCATGTGTGTCTAGTGACAAAAGAAATTGCACAAATTTCACTACATCTCAAACCTCTTGCAGTGAGATATTAAGCACCCATGAAAACATGCAACATCCAAGTGCTCCACTTTAAGCCCTACGACAGGGAAAGGACCTTTGATTGTTTATGGAAATAAACTATGTTATTGACTAGTTAAACTTAACATTCTAAATAAAGTCCCACAATTTCCCTTTTCTATGTTCCCTAGCACTGGGATTTTTGTTGTTCATGGCCTTTCATTGTCATAGGCCATTTCATAGTAGCTCAAGATTCAAAGCTAGTTTTTTTATGGCTAACATGACATAGTTTATTTTCCCAATTTATCTCTCCATTTCCCTTGGAAGTGAACATAATTTCCCTCATTATCTTGTCACCTGGGCTTTCCTATCCAATTTTTTAGCTACTTCATTGATGATAGCAATCATATCAACATCCTCTTCATCCATTTTCATCGATCCTTTAGGAAAATCAATAGTCTCGGTACTAAGCTCATAAATTGTCAATGAAAAAAAGTGTGGTGCCATTAAGAGTTCACAATGTTAAGATTCACCAGGAATTTACAAATTCTAATATTCAGTAAAAAATTCGCCAAGATCTTAAGATTCGCAAAGATCTTACAAGATTTTATAATTCAGTGAAAAATTTGCCATGATTTTACAAGATAATATAATCTGGTGAGAGATTCACCAAAAAAATTTATATATACATATTATATTATTGATAAAATCTCCTTCCATTTTTCCTATATACCATGGGGATTCACCCATTCATTATCCATATAAATTTGGGGGGGTTCTTAAAATTTTCCCTGTTCGACGTAGGAGCAAGCTCTGACACAAGACTAGGATTCAACAAATCAAGTAGGTATTTAAAGTCTTTTTTGTAGACTTGTATACAATTATTAAGAGGTAAAAAGGCTATAGAAGGGCTTCAGGAGTTGATAGATTCCTGTGCATCCAAAGAAGCAATGCGAAGTGAGATGCGTGTAGTCAATAATTTGCATCGACAAAAAAGAACCAGAAGAGAGATGAGGCTTAGTGCACAGATATGAGTAAATGAGATGGATAGAGTTATCCTGGATCCGAGATTTGATGATAATGTCTTAACGAAGTAGACATGGGAGTTAATGAGTAAGCCGAAGCTACAGTGGTCACCTATTCAGTTAAGGATGGAAAATCAACAAAAGATCTTCCACTTAGGAAGACTACCAGGTGTAATAGTGGACATTGAAGAGTTCACACTACTGCTGATTTTGAAGTAATATAGATTGTTGATGACAGTAACCCCTATCCTTCATTGCTTGGAATTGATTTGGCATTTGAAAATATGAATATAATTAATATGAAGAAGAGACAAATGATATTTGAAGGGAATAATATGAGAGTAATTGTTCCCTTGGATCCATCAAAAGGGGTAAGATATACAGAACAAGTTAGAGAAGAATATTGTGCAGCTGATACAGATAATATCTATCAAATGACAACAAAGGAACAAGATCGGGTTAACCCTACTACAGAAGGAAAGTTGACTTGGGAGCATGATAGTTCTAGTACCTCAGACTCAGAAGAAGAGTTCAAAAATTGGAAGAATAGGCTGCATGAAGTATCCCCAAGGCGTTGTGCAAGAATTACCAAATCAGTTCATTGTATGATATCTTAGGTATGTAATCTGCCTTCTTATGATGGCTTGGGTGTTGTAAATAATTTTCTTGATGGTTATGAAGAATAGGTTCCAGAGAATCAAAGGTTGTTAGCCTTGGATATAGCCTTGAAATCTACCCCTGCTAAATGGTGGGTGCACACAAGAAGAATATAGAAGGTTGGAAGGAATGTCGAAGATTGATGTGGATAAGGTTTGGATAGATAGATATAGAAATAAAGAGAAAATATGATGGTGAAACTAATCCTAGGAAGCATATCCAACTATGCACTATAACATGGAGATTCCACAATAAGAATGGGTACATGGATTTATTAATACATTAGAGACAATCCCTGAGAACTGGTACTTAGAAACAGAGATTGGACATGGTATAGTAAACTGGGAAGACATGGTTGATGGATTCATATTAACATTCAAATTTGAGGATGATTTCCCATACATAGATTTTTCCCTTCATAAATTTAAGAAGATTATCTTTGAGAATGCAACCCCATTGACATAGCAGCAAGCTGATTGGGCTCCACAGATAGAAAATGCACTAAAACACTATAACCTTACTACAAAAGAGGAAGAAGATCCTCACAACATCATCATAGAAGAATCAAAAGGATACTACGAAGTAAATGGACTTGAGTTAGAATACCAAATATAACGGAGCCACTGTAGACAAAGAAGGTGAACATAGGATTCGAGAACGAACCGAAGTTTGCAACTATAGGAGACTATTGGGATGAAGAGAGAGTCAATAAAGTTAGAGAGTTACTTCATGAATACTAGAACTATTTCCCACCAAGTTTTCAGAGATGAAGGGTATAATAGGAGATCTAGGAGTCATGAAGATTCCCCTTAAGCTTGATACAAAGCCAGTTAAACAAAGACCTCACAGACTGAACCCAAAGTATAAGGAGAAAGTAAAGATAGAGCTTTATAATATGATAGCCGTAGGAATTACTGAACCAGTAGAAGAATCAAAATGGGTGAGTCCTATGGTGGTGCAAGAAAAGAAGAATCAAGGAGAAATTAGGATCTATGTTGATCTAAGTAAGTTGAATGATGCATGTTTATATGACCCCTTCCCTACCCCTTTCATAGATGAAGTGCTAGAAAATGTAGGAGGTCAGGAAGCTTACTCATTTACAAATGGATTTGTAGGTTATCATTAGATTAGGATTGTACTTGAAGATCAGCATAAGACTACATTTGCTATAGAATAGGCCTCATATCAATACACATTAATTCCTTTTGGATTAAAGAATGCCCCTGCTATATTTTATAGAGTGGTGGTTGCATCTTTAATGAATATATCCACAAATCTCTAAAGGTATATTTTGATGATTGGACAGTATTTGGATTGTTAAGCAAACATATAGGACGTTTAATACCTATGCTCGACACATGTTGATAGTATCAGATCTCTTTGAACTTAAAGAAGTGCATATTTAGTGTACCCTTTAGCATATTGTCAGAACATATTGTTTGTAAGCAAGGACTAATGGTGGATCCTTCTAAGATTTCTATCATTGTGAATTTTCCTCCACCTAAGACAATAAGACAACTTCACACTACATTGGGACATGCTGGGTATTACAGGGAATTCATCAGGGGGTATGCACAGATCATCATGCATATGGAAAAATTGTTAAAGAAGGATGTAACTTTTTAGTGGAATGAAGAATGTTAGAAAAGCCTCAACATATTGAAAGAAAAAATGGTAGCTACAGCTATGTTAGTGTTCCCTTATTGGAATAAGGAATTCCATGTGCATGTGGATGCCTCTTGTAGAGATTTGGGAGTAGTACTAGCACAAAATGGTGCACGAGAGATTGATCATCCTGTAATTTTTTCAAGTAGAAAGTTATCTAAAGCATAAAAGAATTACACCACTACAGAAAGGGAAGTACTAGCCATGGTGTATGCTTTTCAGAAATTCAGACACTATTTGCTAGGATCACACTTTAAAATGTTTATAGGTCATTATGCATTGAAGTATTTAGTTAATAAGCATATCATAGAAGGAAATATTTTCAGATGGTTACTATTATTCCAGGAATATGAATTTAAAATCATTGTTACACTAGGAAGACTAAATGAAGGACTTGACCATTTGTCAAGATTGGAAACAGGTGAAGAACCAACAAGAATAGAGGATAATCTCCGTGATGCACAATTATTTGCAATCAGAGTTGTAGATGACCATTTTGTAGATATCATTCAGTTTTTGTACCACAAGGATGGCTCCTTTAGAGTATACTATGCAATAGAAGAAATAATTACTGGTTAAGGGAACTGAATTTTCATTAATAATAGGACATTTATATAAGATGAGACTAGATGAAATACTACGCAGATATGTTCCTGAACATGAAAGATAGATTATTCTAATAGAAGCTCATGGTGGCGTAGTTGGTGGACACTCTGCGGGAAAAGCTACTGCAAAGAATATTTTGAGAGTAGGATTGTGGTGGCCTACACTACACAAAGATGTAAAGGAATATTGTAGAGCATGTGATATCTGTCAAAGAACAGGAAAAAATTCAAGAAGAGATGAGATGCCATTGGTACCACAAGTTACATTGCAGGCCTTTGATAAGTGGGCTATTGATTTTGTTGGAACCATCAACCCACCTAGAAATAGGCCTGGTGCGAGGTACATAATTACAACAACTGATTACTTGATAAGATGGGCCAAAGAATAACTAGTACGGGACTATAGCGTAGATACTATTGCGAAGTTTATTTTTGAGTATATATTGTCTAGATTTGGATGTCCAAATATTTGATGAGTGACCAAGGTTCCCACTTCCTGAATAAAAATAATGAAGCATTGAATGAGGAATTCCATGTTTATCATTAAAATACTACCCCTTATCACCCTTAGGCCAATGGAATAGTAGAAGCATACTATAAAATTTTGGAGAATGCACTGACTAAGGTATGCAATGTGAATAGAGATGACTGGGACCTTAGAATCCTTACAATTTTATGGGCTTATAGGACCACATGTAAAAAGTTGACAGGTCAGACACCCTTTAGGTTACTTTATGGGCAATAAGTTGTGATGCCCATGGAATACATTGTGCCTAGATTAAGGATTGTAACATTTATAGATATGGTAGACCTTGATATATTGGAGGAAAGAATTTCGTAGTTGATTTCTTTAGAAGAAGACATATTTCACCCATAGGGTCAGAGATGTTAGCTGCCCTATCTTGGTCTATGTAGAGTATACCCCAGTTGCCATCATACCCACAAGTTCGACTTGTCGGGAATACTACTCCCTGTCTGGACCACTGATTGAGAGTGTACTTGGGAGGTGTATAACCCAAGATAATTAAGATGTAGGTATTCTACCACATGACTATTCAGTGTCATTGTTGGGAAGATCAGTGGGAAATAAGATGGGTTGAGATGTGCTCCCTTATATCACCTATTTCTTAATGTGGGGTTGAAGATGTTTTTCTCCCCCATGGGATTTCAAGTGGATATGTGTTGCCCGATGTGGTTTCAAGTTGAGATGTGCCCCCTGATATGGTCTTGGGTTGAGACTAAGCTCCCTGATGTGGTCATAGGTTGAGATGGGCTCCCTAAGGATAACCTCTTTGATGTTTCTGGGTGGTAGCATTGGGCTCCCCACTAGTAGTGATTTTGGGTGGTACTAGTGGCTCCCTGATAAAAAGAGGGTGGTATCTTAGGCCCCCCTCTAATGTCAAATTGTTATTCTTTTAGATTCGAGAATGTTTAGGATATAAGTAGGGACAATCAATAAATAATCAAGAATAAGCCACATGGGGCTTCACTGGGGGACCAATACCCTACCACGTGGGTTCATATTGGGGGATATATATTGAGGAAAACTTGTCTTAATATATTGGGGGATATAGAGGGGGTAAAGCATTTTTATATTGATGGGTATAAAAAATGGAGCTCAAAGTTAATGAAAAAATATAAAGGGGTATAAAAAATGTCAATGAAAAAATGGATACCTACAATATCTAATGAAAGTAGGGGTTTCTTAAATTAGCGAGGTGTAATGGGTTCATATTGGTAGGGGGTTAAATAATGTGATTTTTAGATGTATTTTCCAATATCTAGTCAAATTAGGGGTATTGTTTAGTATGGCAGGAACACAGGTGATATGTTAGAGGTTCATTTAGTGAAGCCCCCATGGAATAAGCAAGAGATGAGCAGTGATGATATTTGATGACGAGATACTTGAGATTGGATATGATTTGATGATAGGATTCTTGCGATGATTACATGATGCAGTTGGAATTTCTCCTTGGCTTAGAGGGAGTTTTAATTTGGCAGCTCAGTGACAAATTCCAATAATGGGACGATATTCCTCTTTTCGAGAAGACCAATTTTGACTATTGAAGCACTCAATTTGGACAAGGGAAAGTTTATTTTTGAATCAAAATCCCACATGTGCATATTTTATCAGGTTGGTCGTAAAGAAAATTGGACACCCTTGGAATGTTATAAATGCAAGTGGCTTCAACTTCATTTGGACATCATCATGAGACATTCTTCTATTCTCTTCCTTGTTTTTGGCTCGCACAAGTCTAAGGAAGTTAGCGGAAATTGACTCGCACTCTACTAAAATTATAGGGTTCAAAGCTCACACAGGTGTCTAGGGTTTTGAGTCATAGCCACAGGCTTATAACAAGAATTTTTGGATATAGACATAGGCATGAAGGCCTATACATGTAGTTGAAGGGTTTCAACTACATGCATGACACATCTTCCCTGCGTCTGGGACCTCAAGGTTAAATTTTTCTGTTGAATGAAGATTTTTCCAGTTGATCGCAGAGTTCAGTAGCTGACATTAGTCAGTAATAGTTAATCACAGGCTTCTAAATCATGGTTTTGGATTATTGGCATTGTTGGATTCATCTCATTGATATTGTCTAGTTGATTTTTTTAGATAGGTTTATGATGAAAGATATGGATCATTTTTTCTCTCTTTGTTGAATCATTCAATGAAAATCTAATAAGAAGAAGAATTTGAAAGGGTTTTCCTCGTAGTGGGTTTTTCCTTGGTCTTTGACCAATCTTGGTTCTTCTATGTGTAAATGATTTTCTTCTAATGTTCCTTTATGTTCTACTACATTGATGATTATGTTCTTCTTTCTACATAATTGGATATGCTGCTGAATAATGTTATGATGTTATGGGGTGAATTTAATATGGAAATAATGAAATTCAATTATCAAGGCAAAGAACAATATAGCCCTAAGAAAAATTTAACAACATGAAAATGACACTTATACAGATGACCTTGAAAGTCACACATGCCAGAGTGAAGATGACATGAAAACACCACTTATTAAAGTGAAATCAAGTCAAAACGACAATAGTGAATGTGAAAGAGACACTTGTGAAAGCGAAAGTGTGCAAACATGATAGTTGAGAAAACTGGCCAAAAGTGTGCACTGATTGTCGACATGAGTTAAACATTGCACAAGCACTGTCTTGATGGACGATGTTATGCTTGTTTAAGCTTGCATGAGTGAAGTGCACTTTTTTTCTTTAGGTAAGTGGTAGGGAACCCACTAAAGATAATTTTTATGGGAAACCCTTTTTTACTAAGGCACGACGTCAAATATCTCTCCTTCTACCCAAAATGGGGTATTTTTTTTTTCTTTTGACTACTTATTTGATTTGACCAAAATGTCAAAAACTCACTACTTTATACTTAGTGGTAGGTGAATGTTATCGAATAAAAGCATTTCACCTACATCAAAGGACATTCAAAACAAAATGTTCTACCTTGCATTAGTGATAATAAGTAAGAAAAAATTGGAAAAATTAACCATTTATGATTAATCAAACATGTCATTAATCTACCCTTTTGCTAGAACTATTATAGCTTTAATATTACTTCAATTAGTATTTTCACAATTTACAACAAATGAGACCCTTTACCTATGAAAAAAAGATACTTTATATAGAGAATTCTTCACTCTATATCACTTGAGCTTAAAAAGTTCGTTATCACCTAAAACATTTTGAAACACCAAGTGCAAGGCTTGTGTCCCATGCTTTTTTCTTTAAAAAGATGAGAAAGAATCTCTTTTAAGAGCGAAATAGATTATGGTTAGGAACATAACATTTTAATAAATTGGCCCACGAGGTTTTGGATTAACAGTGAATGGGTGTACTATTAAGGCACTCCTTGCGATAGATCACGGGTTGAAATCCCTGTGGGTGCTTAGGTAGTATTATATAGAGAAAAAAAAACATTTTAATAATTGTGTTTAAATTAATAAATAAATAATTTCATTTTTTTATAATTTTTTTTTCACAAAATGGTTTTTATTAATGATCATCTACTAAATTAAAAATGACTCCTTTTATCTTATCAATCATCTTGTCTATTATATTATTTTAATCAAATTTTTAATTTAATTATCTTTAATGATATTTATATTTTATTATTTGTCTTATAAAATTTTATTATGATATATTATATAATTGTTTTATTCTTTCCTATAAAAATGTATTCACTATGTTCATCTTTTAAATTATGTGCATAATATACTTTAAAAATTTATTAATAATGCTCCATAAAAACCCATGATTAAACTCTAAATCTTATAGATCTTGATTAACTCCCTAAACATACATTAACCCCCTAGACCTTAACCCCATTACCCTAAGCCATTAAACCCATAACCCCTAAGCCCTTAACCCCTAACTCCTAAACCCTTAAACAATAACCACATATCCCTAAGCCCATAAAGTAATTAACCCCTTACTCAACCTAACCCATTAATCGACTCTAACGAAAATAATCAAATAATATTCCTAGTTCACATCAAGATGACAACATAGGTCAGAAACCTCCCAAAATAATATTATAAAATACATTTAAAATGGAAAGATAATACAAATTACAATAAAAAAACATACAATCTAAAATACAATATACATATAAACATTTACAAAAACAATCTACAATAGAAAGACATATAATGAAGAACTTACTATGTCCGCCTTCAGCGTGTCCATAGTTTCTACAATGATTTTTAGTTAATTTTATTGGAATTCTCCTTGGCCTCCATCCCTTGCAATTTCTACAAGGGAAATAACATCTTTGATTCTTTGAAGCCCTTATGTTGATCCCATGTATCCTTGGTCTCCTTGAGGAATGTTATGTAATATTTTTTGTCACCAAACTTTCATTGATGATTTTATTCAAAACTTAACCTCAAAATAAGCCTACGACATTTAAAAAAAAATCACAACTAATATATATATATCTATATCTATCTATCTATCTATCTATATATATATATATATAGCAACTATGCTAAAGTTATATGATGTTTGAGTCTCTCTCTCTCTCTCTCTCTCTCTCTCTCTTATTCAACAGTAAAAGAACACTTTTCAGATATTCGATGAGCATAGAGGTTATAGAAAAAAATACAAAACATCAGATAATCGACAGGAAAAGCTATTTCATCGAATATTCAACAGGTAAAGAACACCTGTCAAATATGCAACAACCATTAGGATTTAAAAACAAAAAAACAAAAACAAAAATGCATTTAGCTTTCGACAACTTTTTCCAATTTTATCCATTCCAGTGGATTCCATCGTCAGAATTTCCACTCAAATGTACTAGTGAAAAGTTCAAGTTACCCCACACTAGCTCTCAAAATTTTGTTGAGGATCTCCACTAGGTGGAGATCAATTAGATACTTCCATTTAGAACTAGTGGATGCAAAGTTTTCAACACAATGCCAAGACCCCCTAATGTGGAATTCAAGTAGCTAATGGAGAAAAATCATCAACCTCGGGACATAATTGTTGTTAAACCCTAAAAATGAACTCCTTTTGTCACTTTTTTTTTTATTTAGTATGGCTATCATATTCCTAGAATCATTCCATATTTATTATTTCTTTACACTCCATTACCATCATTCTATTATAAAATCATGTCCTAAGCTATAAGGGTTAAATATTGTAGGTTTTAACCTCGTACAGAAATTACCTGCATACGAATTCTGTTAGACCAGACAGTAACTCAAAATCAATTTGTTATATTCATTTAGGTTGGTCTTTATTATATATATGAGGGAGAGACTATTCATTTCATCTCCCAATGAATGTTCATATTTTCCATTATTTATTTACATCAGTTACACATTCACCCAATCCTGATGATTAGGTGTCAACATTCCCCCCCTTAATTTGAAGGGATGTTGATGAGTCCAAGCATCATTCTGAATCTTTCAAGCTTTTCTCTTCCAAGCGCTTTGGTGAAGATGTCTGCAATTTGCTCATTAATGGAACAATGGTGGAGATGGATTGTTTTGGCCTCAACATGATGTCGAATAAGATGATATTTAGTATTGATGTGCTTCTTTCGATCATGGAACTTTGGGTTCTTGGCCAACTTTATTGCTGAGGTATTGTCAATCATGAGTGGAGTTGATTGTACTTGTTTTACTTGAAAATCTTCAAGAATTTTCTTGAGCCACACAATTTCTTTTGTTGCCTTAGCTGCTACCACATATTCTGCTTCTATTGTGGAATATGCTGGAACTGATTGTTTGCGTGATCTCCAGGAGACAACTCCTGATCTAAGACTCATAGCATAACCTGAAGTAGATACCCTAGTTTCTTTGTCTCCATCGAAGTCTGAATCAGAGTATCCAATCAAGCTGAAGTCATCCACCTGTGTATACTTATTATCCAAAGTCTTGAGTTCCCTTTAGGTACCTTAGAACTCTTTTTGCGGCAGACCAATGTCCCTCACAAGGCTTTTGCATAAACCTGGAGAGGATTCCAACAACAAATGAAATGTATGGTCTGGTGGTAGTTAGGTAGTTGAGACTTCCTACAAGCTTTCTATACTTTGTTGCATCCTCAAATTCTTTTCCTTCAATGGATGTGAGCTTTAAGTTTTGTTCCATTGGAGTAATAAGAGGATTGCATTCTGTCATGCCAAACCTATTCAACAAATCTCCAATGTACTTCTTTTGATAAAGAAATATGGATTTCAGATGTTGAGTTACTTCAATACCAAGATAGTAATGAACATAGCCCAAATCAGTCATTTCAAAACCTTTCCTCAATTCCTTCTTTATGGATGCAATGTAGCTTTCATTGTTCCCTGTCATCAAAAGATCATCTACATATACCACAAGATATACAATTGTTTTGCCAACTTTATTGACAAATAAATTTGCATCATCAAGATCATAATGTTTGAAATTGAGTTTTAGAAGATGCTCAATTAGTTTTTCATACCAGGCTCATGGTGCTTATTTGAGGCCATACAAGGGTTTCACAAGTTTGCATACTTTATGTTCATGTCCTTTCATAGCAAATTATTTAGGCTGGGACATAAAAACTTTCTCTTTTAGATCTCCATTCAAGAAAGTAGTTTTTCAATCCATTTGATGGACTTTCCAACCATTCTAAGCTGCTAGGGAAAACAGTGTGCGGATGGTAGCCCATTTTGATGTGGGGGCAAAAGTCTCCTCATAATCAACCCCTTCCTTCTATGCAAAACCTTTTGCCACAAGCCTGGCTTTGTGCTTGTCAAGTAAGCCATCTACTTTATACTTGTTCTTGTAAACCAAATTTCATTCAATTGGTTTGGTTCCTAATTGAGGATCAACCAGCTTCCAAGTTCCATTCTTTATCAGGGCATCATACTCCTTTTGCATTGCTTCTTTCCATTCATCATGATAAGCAGCTTCTTTGAAGGAAGTTGGTTCAAAATCTGTAGACAAATTCAATTCACAATCATAAGAAACATCCATATCAACAGGTGAATCAGAATCATCTACATCACCTCCATTTTTCCGGTTTGAATTTCTAGTTCCTGTATATCCAACCTCATCAGGATGAACACTTTCAAGTGTCTTTGTTAGCCACTTTGGGTGACCTTTCTCAGATGATCCAGGTTGCTCCGTTGATTGAGTTGGGATTGAATCAAGATTGAGTCTCCCAATTCTATCAATCACATCACTTAAAGTATCATCCGAGGTTGGAGTTTCATGCGGGGGAGAGAGTTCTTTAGAAGAAGATTCCACATGTTGATATAGTATAGGAATCCCCCCTTCAAGATGTGGAATTTGATTATAAAATTCTTGAAATGATTTTGCATTTGCGAATCTATCCAAGAGATCAAGTTACCGCTCACCAACATTGTCAGTTTTGGATGATTCAAGAAAGATTACATCTCTAGATACAACAAACTTTTTATTGACTTCATCATAGAGACGGTATGCTTTGGAGGTGTTTGAATACCCCAGGAAGATACACTTATGAATTCTTGCACCAAGTTTGTTTCTATTTACCTTTGGTATCAAGGCATAACAGGTGGAACCAAAGACCCTGAGATTCTTTACCGAAGGAATGTGCCCATACCACATTTCATAGGGAGTCTTGTTTCTGATAGCATTAGATGGACATGTATTCTTTATATATACAA